>JASDQU010500319.1:0-54006 GCA_032191745.1 Picea mariana | reverse complement strand
TTCAGATGGTCAGCATGCTTAGCTCATCTTGAATGTCATACCTAAGACCATTCAGATATCTTGCCACCTTTTCATCATCGCTCTCCCGATGACCCGCTCGGATGTTGAGCCTGTAGAATTCTTCGGTGTACTCCTTCACTGTCATCAACTTCTGTCTCAGGTTCTGCATCCGCCCGAATAGAGTGATCTGATATTCTTTCAGAATGAACTTCGCCTTCATCTTGGCGATCATCCGATCCCAGCTCTTGATTTTCTATTTTCCTTTGCAGCGCCTATCCACCTGCAATTCATCCCACCATAAGGCTGCATGTCCTTTCATCTTGGTAACTGCATGCCTTACCTTCTTGTCCTCTTCGATATCTTCATAATCAAAGTAGGTGTCGAGTGCTCGGGTCTAATCCAACAACTCTTCATAATTTAGACTTCCCTCATAGACGGGAATGTCCATCTTTGTCTTCGAGCTCATCCTCGAAATGGCTCTAATCAACCTCTCAGTTGATGCATCTTCTGCCATGACCTCTTCGGCCTTGTGTCCAACCTCCTCTTCCACCTTGGAGTCACTGAACTCTCCCGCACCCGCTCTGTGTCTCTACACAATCTCCATCTCCTCGAGTCTCACCCTGAGATCTTGCATCTGGCATTCCATCTCAGCATTACCTGCTGGCCTACCCCTTCTTTGGGCATCCCTATCCTCACGATCAGGTGATTGCCTCTCTCATCTGGGTGGCATTTTGTCTTCAACTTCTCTCTACTACCTGAACAAAGAGAACTCAATCTGGCTCTGATACCACTTGACGCTAGTTTCCCTTCAACGACAACTCGCTTCCGCCAGGACCTTCTTCATCCTCATCCCCAAAGAACTCAAAGGTTCTCTTGATCCCCTTTTGGGAATCCTTCGTACCCACAATAATCTTCCACCCGCGTGGTCCTCCCTTTCTTGACTATCAGAGAATCGCTCTCGCGACTTCGCGAGTTCAACGCTTTAAGACTAAGCCCTCGAATCCCTGAGACCCGATATCCCTAGTCAACGTTGGCCTTCCCTCAGCATGTCGGGACCTCGCGCTATCGCGACTCGCGTCACCATGCCTTCGAGTTCCCAAGTCCCGAGGTCTGAGATTCCGAGATGCTGACCAACTCACAATCTCGCCTCGCACTTCCTCGCCACTCGTGGGACCAATCTCTGGACTCTTTGACTCCTGAGACCCGATGTCCTGAGATCGCCTGTCACATCACCCGACTATGACTCCCACCATGCACGAGATTTCTGAGATGTCGTTTCTCGCGTTCTCGCAATCTCTCTTTTACGAGAAGTAAGAGTCTTCCCTCGCGAACTCCCGATAAGTCTGACTCACGAGTCGAGTCGTGATCTTGTGATTCTCCATGACAATTCAAGTCATTGATTCTCTTCCTCTTGAGGAGTCTCTCCACCACCTTCACCCTGTGTGAACTTCACTAAGGTCTGTTCCCACAATACTTGCGAGGAAACTATCCCTCCTGAGCTTTATCACGCTAACTCCTTCTGAGACTTCACGCACACTGCTTGCGCTCGACCTTCAACAAACTTCAAAGTATTGAAGTCCCCAGATTCTGTGCACTCACCCGCATCAAAAATCTATGGATTTCTCCCAAAACCTCCCTGTATGCATTCCTTGCAGATATTCTTCAACCACGTCAAGTGTTGAATCCTCCTCGAACCTGCACATTCTTGCAGCAACTGTCTATTAATGCCTTGGCTCAGAATCACAACTTTGAGACCTCGTCCAGCCTGCGCATGTCTTTCACGGCCCTATCTACCCAAAAAATACTGGGTGAATCGAGAATGAGAGTTTAACTGCCCAGCCTCATCAACGCACTCTATGCGGATGAATTCAACTGCACTCTATGCAGGAATCTCCTGGCTCAAGCAGAGAAACAATTGAAACTTATTTCCTCATTCCCTCAGGTTTCGAACCTGGTATGCAATCACATATGCAACATATAAAAGATAGGCATAAAAGGAAGCAAGCATGCAACAACATAATATCAACAACACAAAGAGATCAAACACATCCATGGAGTTGAATCAAAGTCTTCCTATTAATTCAAACTATGCATGGAGTTCTCCACAAGTCCTCTGCTTACTCTCCTCTTGCTCCTCAATGCTAATGCTTGATAATACATAATGAATTTCAATATACAAAGGAGGGTGCCTATATTCCGTTTTCCCTCACGAAAGTAAAACTGTCTAATCTAGACTAAATTACTTTATATACCTGCATTAAATATAATAAATGTTTCAGCTACCTAAGGACGAGAGCTTAAAAGCTCAAGGTCCGTTTACATATACGAGTGCACTTCATCACATCAACGCTTTAATGTTTGGCACAACAAATCTAAGTATTTAAAATTTGGTGCCAGCGCTGCCTAGCTGTCTTCTTTGATCCATGCGCCGGCTCGCTTGATGAGTTGTAGATGCTCCTACATCAATAGTTCTTGTCTCTAATGATGAAGAGTAAATAATTGTGTTAATATTTGATTGATGATTAGAGTTAAGGAAACTATTTTTTTTTTCCATCGTTTATTGCATGTATGTTTTCTTCTGATAATTGTATCTCAGTCAATAATCGAAGCACCAACAGGTTAATGTATTAGTACTGGACTTGTTGTAGGTGTGAGAATCATTGTCTGCATGGTTGAGTATGAGGGTTATCCCGAGCTCAACCTTCTTCAGTAGTTAGGTTATTTCCCCTTTGTTACCTAGCTGGTTTATACCAACATTCATCCTGTATCGATCCCACCTATAAGAGAAAATAAAAAAAGAGAACATTCGAACTGAAGGAGGAGTTTTCAAAAGAAGACATCCTATTAATAACTAGATAAATCCCATCGATTAATTGGCCGGATCACAAGGTCTGGAGAACCATTCCACCATTAAATGCTACAGAGTCTAATTGGGCCTCAGTAGCAGGCTTGGTTCCTACTATTGATTTAAAGGGACTTAGGACCCCTCAATATATCCCAAATATATTCAAAGTCCAAGAAGATCCTAGTCAGATGCAGTCAGCATAATCTCAAGAATTAACCTCAAATACGATCCCCACTATGCTTGGTCTAGATTTGGAGGGGGGTCCTCGCTAAATTTTATGAAACTAGGATTTTACACTCCTTGTCATAGACTCTTAATTTTACATAATATGACTTCAAGATTTTGGTCTCCACACATATTTCAAATCCCTAAAGCCTAGAATACCCTATGTACCCTATAAACAAAACATTCTAGTTGATTTTGTCATTAATCGTTAGTTTTAGTGGCTTGATTACTCAGGGGATATGGAAGTTAAACTCATGTTGTTCTTTGAGAGATGAAATATAGATTTAATAATATTTTACAACATTTTTTGAAATCAAACTACGTTCTACAAGTGAAAAAATGGGTTTTTAACTTTGAAGGTGCAAACTTTTCAAAATAGATACCAAGATCCTAAAATGCAATTTCTCCTAGAATGCCTTTTCATTTCAAAATGAAATGCAACTACTAAAACTTTCAAGGAAGAAACCTAAAAGGAACTTTGGGTTCAAAACTCTTTTCTTTTATAAAAAAAGCATAAGTTACAAACACCAAACAAACATGCATAATAAAATGCAAATGCAGTTAGTAAATTACAACAAGTTTTATTTTTATTTTTTATATGCTTAGAAATGAAAATAATAAGAAACGGTATTTTTTCTTTTTTAGAGAATAATCAAGGGAAATAGATGACAAACCAAAGACTGAATCAGGACCTAAACCACTTTTTGGAAGCAAGGATTGACTAGAATCCACAGGAGGACCTAAACCTCACAAGTACAACCTTAATATTGACAATAAATAGAAAGAGACAAATAAACAAAATATTTATTTACAAGTTCCTGTATAATATGAGCCTTGAACCTAGCCAAACAGCAGTAAACAGAGACCCCAAAAACTCAGGAAGACCTGAGAAGCCAAGGGCTTCCTAAAACGAATAAAATCCTTTTGAAAAAAATCTTCAAGATGACATAAATGTGTGTTGTGCACAGTCATCCTGCGTATGTATGTTGGTTGTGCATAATGAAGAATGTGTATGTACGCAAGATGGGTATATAACATGGTGCATACACTGCTGAAAATTTTCAAAAAAGAAAAAGATTCAGACAAATCACTCAACTCAGGAAACATGGTAAGCACCAGTAAGGTGACCAGAGACCCAAAAAGACTCAGAATACTTCAACAAACAATAACTCAAGCCAAACAAATATCTCCTAAAAACACCTAGACAGACTCCCAGCGGAGTCACCAATTCTTCTATGGGGAAAATCCCCCTAATCTAGGTCTAGTGACTAGGAAGATCGTTGACACCTTAAAAGACATAAAAGATTATATTCTACCCCAAACCAAACACAACCTTATGATAATTAAAGGAAAATAATGAAGATAGAAAAGTGTACCCTAAGTCCTTACGACTGATGTCGATCCCTTCCAGTTGTTTTATTTTCCATGATTGCAGGCCTCCTCCCAAATATGGCCTAAAACAATGTTATAGAACAAACTATGACAACATATGCTTAATTATCAATATTATCTAAAGAGTTATTTATTCATGAAAAAATGCATAAGCACAAAAGCATAGACATGAAGATCTGGGAAATTTTTTTTTGTCTTTTATTAAAGACAAAATTGGAAGTTATAACATGAATTTTGTTGGTGCTACTCCACGAACCGCATCTGGGTTCCTCTCATTTGTCTCCAAGTCCAATATTCCCAATACTATCATCACCACCAACAATCCAATATAAGGGAAAGGGATGGATGGTATAAGGAGGATGGATGGAAGTGAATGTTGAGGATGAAACACAAAGAAGAATGCAGAAGACTTGGAATACAAGGGAGAAAATTTGGCAGAGTTATCTTGCCTCTAGTTTGATATATCCAAATGACCCACCTAGGGAATTTTTATATGAGAAAATGATGGTTAATTCATTTCCAGAAGGGCTACATGAGGTAATATGGTTGGAAAACCTAAGATAGCCTGTAAACTCTGTCAAAAAGCACAGATTTAATTTTTTTGTCACTTTTTAGAGTATGTGTGTTCTTTTAGTTATGCAACAAGCATATGTACATGGGATCTTAGGCATGCAACTAGCGTGTGTACTCACTTTGCATATGCAAAAAGGGTGCGTATGCCATGCAAAACCTTGTTTTTTGAGAAGAACTCCATCAAAATGGGTTGGTAGATGTATGAATGAGTAGGCCAACATCAAGGATGCATAGAACTGGAATTTTGAGTTTTAACACAAAGGGGCTTCTTAGGGGAAACAGTAATAAATGTTGTACCCAAAGGGATAATACAACAGTTGTTGTACCAGTGTGTCGAGAGACATAGTATCCAACTAGAATCCCATGGGGGGAACCAAATGGGGATATGTATGGGTCATGAGGACATAAATGTACTATAAAAAAAAAAACAACTGGAAGTAATGAAAATGTGAAAACTACAAATGGAGGTAATCAATGGTAGGAACAATAATGGAAATTTCCTCGAGGGTGGTTAAATGGAGGCATACAAATGGAGGATGGTCACTATATGGATGAAGTGGAGGGCTTGTGATAGGTGAAAATACAACAAATAATAACCATAAATGGGGGAGTCTATAGAGTATGGTTTTAAACATGATGAGAAGAAATGCATGTAGTTGAACCATGGCATCGATACTAATTATACTCTCATTCCCTATGGGGATTAACTGGAATGGGAATTGTTACCCCCATGCCTATGGGTAACTAGAGGAGATCATGTCTCAAGGATAATAATGGAGAACATAATATACACCATGATGAATGATGATCAACATGTCTACAGATGGTAGCTCAACAAGCCCCCTCATTTCCCTCCCATTTATATGAACCAAGGATCATCACATTCAAACAAACGAGAGTATGGGATATGGTAAGTCATTTTCACCATGAGGTATGTTATTATTTATTTCATGAAAAGTGTTGTGATTAATTTTCCAGGCATGTTGATGAGAATATTTGGTTGAAGTCAGATAATGGATCATTGGTTTAGGAAACTGTGTCGGTTTCTTTGTTTCACCTTGGTAGTCATATTTTGTGCCCTAGTCCCTTGTTGTCATCTCCCAGGGAGAAGGGGTAATATTGGGGGGCCTTCCCAAGGGTAACGTTCCACTTTCGAAAATACTTAACACCTTCCATCCTAAGTACTTTCACATATCCTAAACTTTGTCTATGGTCCACTGTCATGAGTAGAAGGGGTTGGTGACCTAGAGGTTGTTACATAGCTTCTATAAAATAATAAGAAAATGATGCTAAAAATAAATTGAACATAGAAAATAAGGAAAAAAAAAAAATTGTCCAACTTGAGCTCTACTCATTCAGTTCCTACCACGGTCCCAAATTGAAATTCTAAATTTTGAAACCTTTTAAAGGGGACTGTAAATTATAATATAAAAAAGAAGAGATTTGAAAGTTGGATAACAAAGGGGTTTGGGAAAAATAACACTCAAATATTGGGTAACTCAAGAGAAAGCACACCCTATACAAAGGAGCTCATAGACATGGATTTAATACACCATAATCCATGAAGGAATCCATGAACCATATCACTTTCAAACTTACTCTTGGTGGGTTTTTACATTCCCTTGTCACTCTTGGAACCTATCCCTCTACCTGGATTTTTTTATTTCCTGTCTAGGTGGCACACCTAATAGGGTTGGATGAATACCCTGCCATAATCAAACATGGTAACTCACATGTGGTCATGGGATCACATGATGCTTGAAGGGGATACTAACGTGAATTATCTTACATAGATCATGTATTAAGTTACAACTTATTTTACATGTTTCAAGGACTAATATTTCTTATGAACTTTGGTTCACCTTGTCTTATATTTTGATTTTTTTTTAATGACTCTAACATGGTTCTTTGAGGGTCATCTTGGGTTTTTCCCAGGACTTTAATTCTTTATTACAAGATATTGACACATGTGATGGAGATAAGTGAGTCATCTAGTGACTCAACACCCTCAGACAATGTCTCTCACATTCTCAGAACCTTGGATGATGGAAATATGGGATTGGTTTGAGAAGTACTGGTCATTATGCTACTCATATGGGATGGAATCCCACATGCTGGGAAAATCACCATGGATCTCTTTTTCTTAGAGGATGGAGTAAATTTCCTTTGGAGCAACCTTGACAATGCTTGGGGATATTTCACTCTTCTTTCACTTGGACATGGCCTTTGGAGGCCTATGATGTAACTATCTATCCCTTGATGTCACCATTTGGGATAGGGTTTTATGGATGGTGTGGTTCCAAAATATTTTCATGGATTGGGTGTGAGAGAATACCTCATTTCACACTCTTTCACCATGGAGGATTCCACATGGACTTTGGAGGCCCAACATTTCACCTTGAGAGCATGATGTCACCCCCTCTTGAGCTTGATGTTTCACACTTGGAGCATGATGACACCATTTTTATAGTTTATTGGATGTGAATTTAATTTTGTCATTATGTACAAGAAAATTAAGGGGTTGGCTCCATATAATTTATGTTGTTGACAAATTATGTGGACAAATTGGTTTAGGGTGTCCTCATATAAATATACCACCCTCACATTTCATTTTTCATCATCAATTGTCACTTTTGTGAGAGTAACTTCTGAAATTTTATCCCTATTGGGCTATCTAGATCTTCTACACTCATGTGCTATGTTTGGGAGGTCAATTGTGGATTCTCTTTGCTGATTTTGGAGGGAATTTTCTGAAATTAGTGTTTTATTTCCTAGTTTCTTGGTTAAGTGATTTTTCTACAATTTCATTCTTATGTTATTGATTTTCCATGGTAAATTTAATTTTTCATGCTAGACGTATTGCTTGGTGAAACCGTAAGAGAATATCATAAGTTCTTCCTCCTCTCACAAGGTTGATTTTGTCCAAAATTTGTGAAGGGATCCTTGCTAGGGTTAGATTCCTAAATCCCTAAAGTGCTATCACTTTAGGATTTATAACTAGACTTTTGATCTTTGATCTAATTTAAGCATTAAGAAGGGGGGAAATATGGCTAGTGCCCAAATGTGCTTGCATTCTATAAATCGTTCTTTTCAAGGTTCAAACCCTAAGGCCCTAATGTGTTATTACCTTAGAGTTTGAACACTACCTCTTTGTTTATACTATCTCAACCTTCAATCTTAGTTTCATTTGTTGTTATAAGATTCCATAACCCTAAAAGGCACTTGTTTTAAATATCTCTTGTGGTGAAATTGATCAACAAACACTCTCTTACAAATCTGTTAAGCAATCCAGTAAAATTACTAACACTTGCAAACTTTCCTAATAACTTACTATTGTTAATAAAGTTTCCTACAACCAATTGATAACACTTTTATTTGTTGCATACACTCTTGTAAAGGTGTTCTAACCCACTCATAATTTCTCTTAAATAATTGGATATTTTTCTATGTGATGCATGCTTAATTTTCATGGTTAATTCTTCAAATTATGAGCTCTTTTTATTGATGTTGTTACAAATTTATATTGTTGTTATAAGAATGATATACTACTACAAATTTTCTACAACCATTATAAATTATTATTGTCTAGTGCCTAAAGAGGTATTTATTGCTTGTTTTAACTTGGAAACAATCATATATATGCTATAAAGTGTTATTTTTTTAGGAAGTACTAAAAGACCTTCATACCTCTTCCACTACCTTGACCTAGACCAATATTTAGGTGATCAAGAGAGTGGGTGGTAGGCTTGGCTATTATACTTGCTACTTTGATCCCTTGAGGTCATCAGGGAATCCTCCCTCGTGGTGGACCTATTATATCATTAAAACAAGAGAAGTTCTTACTAATGTTGCATTGATAGGATATTCCATTGTTACACAAGATTTGGGGACTTGTGGTGGGGCTTTGCACAAGTACAAATGTTGCGATAAAATTTTGGCATCGTTGTCGGGGAGGATTGAGTCATTCTCCTCAAAGACATATATTTGATCAACTTCTCCCTAAGCACTTGTACTACAAGTTTACCCAGCGAATCCATTGAGGGTATCTCCCTCACATTTCTTTGATGATTGTAAATAGATCATCTCGTGACTCCACTGATATATTTTGAGGTATCTTCTTGCTCTCGAATTTGTGATATTGCATATTTTCAAGTAATGGTATTATGTAATGATGGTCACTTCACATAATGTTTTCCTCCTTGGATATTGAAGATGTTCCAGGATACCCAATTCACGTTTCTCTGGGTTGGGGAAGAATTATCCAAAATTTGATGGATACCCATCCATGTATATTGCTCATGTAGTGAATTTCATAAAGTATGTTTCAAAGATATATTTGACACGTCAATATATGCTAATGAGATTATTTTTTCTATCTTTGGAAACCATAAAAAAGGATTGGGTTAAGCATACTCTTAACACAAAGAGTATTCTTCTCTTACGATCTTCAGTGATGATTTCCTCAAGAACTCATCCCCAAGAACACAAAGTTATGAAGACACTCTCCACAATTTCATGGTGGAACTCCAAAGGGAAGGGTTAAATTCTGACCTTGTTGAGGAATATGACTATTCCTTTGATGAACAAGAATTTTAAGAGAAGATTCATGAATAGGGTTACCAACCCCTCGAAGAGGAGCAAGTGTTACCTCATGATTATGTTAAAGATAATGAAGACTTGATTGAAGAATGAGAACCTGAAGAGGTGAATCATGAGGAAGATAACCAAGTACATGAACATGATTTTCCTTGTGAATATGTCGAAGAAGAAAAATTAAATGAAGCACACCTTATTGAAAACTTGATCCATGAAGAGGCTCCCCATAAAGAAGAAACGTTGATATTTTCTCCTTTATTTGATGAAGTCATCTCATATTTCATTCCTCCTACACATGAAGAAGAGAATGTGGTTAGTTATACTCCTTGTAAGCTTGGATGATAGAAACATGGGCTTGGTAGGAGCATATTCAATCACGATGGCACATATATGGGTTGGAATCCCATAGGCTAGGAAGAGTACCATAGAGCTTATTTACCCACTGGATTAGGGACGTTGTAGTAGCAGACATCCAGAGACCATTCATAGATGAGATGCAACTCCCTCCAACCTAGATGCAACACTTAGATCATGGAAATTGGACCTATTTTGATGATGATGTCATATTCTAGGGTTTGTTGGATGCCTAGGGTACTGGTGATGATTGAAATGACCTTGGGTGAGGAAATACATCACTTTCTCCCACTTCATTCTTGATTTGTGCCATGTGGAATTTGTAGGCATCCTCCTTGCCTATGATGGATTAATGTTTACACATGTGGCTCATTTATGACATATTTTAGCATTTTTTCATTTGTAAAAGGTTAAATCACAGGTTGGACCCACTTTAATTATTGTTATATGTGGACAAGGATCCAGTCTAGGCTCATATAAAAAAGGTTGGCTCTTATCTGTTAGGAAAGACTTCTACTTATTTGATATTTCAACCTTCTTTTTCTTTCTCTCTCATGCACTATGCTTGGAAAAGGTATCAAGTGGATGGTTTGTTGATTTTGGATGGATATTTATGCAATTAGGGTTTTGTTATCTTAGTTTCTTGGATGAAGTAATTAATTTTCTTCAATTCTATGTTATTTTGTTGATGTAGATGGTGAAATTGTTATTTTGTTGAAACCCTAAGAGAGGAAAATAAGTGTTTCTTCCTGTCAAATAGTTTTACTTGTCCAAAAATTATGAATTGTCCTTGCTAGGGTTAGAATCCTAAATCCATAAAGTGCTAGAACTTTATGATTTTATCCCTAGATAATTAATCTTTGACGTAAGTGAAGCTACAAGAAGGGAGAAATGATATATAGGGCCCAAAAGTGCTTGGACCATATACATCCTTCTTCTAAAGTTATAAATCCTAAGGCCCAAATGTGCTTCAACCTTAGGGTTTAAACCCTACCTCTTGGTTTCAATTAGATGAACCTTCAATATTGGATGCATTTGAGACTCCATATCCCTATAATGGTAAAGGAACTGATCTAGAAGTAACTCTTCTGGTTAAAGTAATTGATAAAACCCATTTTTTTAAATCTCTCAAGTGTTCTACTAACCCTACTAACTCTAACCCTACAAAACTCACAATGTTATTTGATGTTGTTATAGAATTTTGCTATAACCATCTAAAACTATAATAAATTGTTTCATACACTCATCTAAAGGTGTCTTAACTTGTTCATAAATTTATTCTAGAATTTGGATAACTTTGTTTTTGTTAAATGCTTACTTTTCATGTTAAATTGCTACATTTATGAGAAATAATTATTGTTGTTGTTAGAAATCATTTACCGTTGTTATGTGATTATTTACTACTGCAAATTTGTAACATCCAATGGAAACTTGAGTTGTCTAGTGTCTTAAGAGGTCATTGTTGTATACTTTATCTTGGAAGCTATTATATATGTTGCAAAGTGTTCTTGTTCTAGGAAGGTACAAAAACTACATCACAACCTCTCTCTCCCCTTCCTAGTCCTATACCAACCAACAAATATTCAAGATAGGGATAGTAGGATTGGATACTAAGCTTGTTATTTGATCCCTTAATCTCACCAGGGAAGACTCACCTGTGGAGGACCTCCTCCATCATTAAAATGAGGGAATATCCTACTTAGGTGACAACAATATTTTCTTCCATAGTTACACAATATTTGGGGATATTGTGGTGGGATTTGAACAAGTACAAATATTTTGATAACATTTTGATGCCATTTTAGAGGAGGATTGAATCATTCTCCTAATGATGTATTTTTGATAGACTTATCCTAAATCCTTTATCTTACGAGTTAACCTAGAAACTCCAATGAGGGTAGTTCCCTCACCTTCCTTTGAAGATCCTAAAGGGACCATCTGGTGACTACACAAAGATAGAGGTACACTAACCCTCCTAATACCTACAAAACAAGGGTTCCTCACAACTCACCTATAATTTAATCCTTGTTCAGTGGAAACCTTCCTCTATCTCCAATGGGTAAAAATAAATGGGTATCCAATATATTTAATCCTTTAGATATGTCTGGTATCCTAGGATACCCTGGATAGATTCCTCCAATGTTTGAAAAGTGGTTTCCTAATATTTTTGTTAATGATGTGACTACTGCCAAAGAGCATTTGGATAACTTCTGGGACTTTTTCCAACTTAATATTGTGAGTGATGATACTAAATATGTGGTGATGAAAATATGATCATCCACTTTCATTGATGATGCTAGGAGGTGGTACAATAGTTTCCCTAACAAGAGTATCAAGACTCAGGACCAATTTGAAGAGACCTTTTTGAAAATATGGGGTGCTAAGGAATACCCTAACTTGTTCTTATTGTGACTTAATAAAATAAAAATTATAGAGAATGAAAATTTCAAGGAGTTTGATGTCAAGGTTGAAGCATTTCTCCAATGAATACCTAACAACCTTGGCCCCACAAAATATCATCTTCTCTTCCTCTACATTAATGCCTTCCCATGACATTTTGGGTTCATGCTTAGGGACAAGACTTCAAAGACCCTTGAAGAGGCCCAAGAGATAGCTACAAAAGTAGAGGCTAATCTTTCATCCTATAACGTAGAAACTTTCTATGCCCCAAGAGCCAAGTCTAACACCAAACTAAGAACATTACACAATCTTAAGCCCACTCAACATACTAGTGCTCCATAGGCACAAAGGATTGAATAAGAAATAAATGACATCACTATAAATAAAACCCTAATGATGAACAATATCACTAATTTGTAGAGGGAAAAAAAAAGGCTACCAAGCATCCTTTTAGGTGCCAGCCTTAAATATCAAACTAATAATCAAACCATGGGCCCCAAATGAAAAAAGGTTTCCCAACACTCTAGCTCCTTCAAATGTTATAAGTCAAGAAGAGAATCCTTGGTGTATACCTTGTGGGAATTCACATTGGGAACATAAATTCCCAAGGAGTAATGGGGAAATATATCATATGAATGTATTTGATACAAAAATATCTATAATTTCCACATCTCTCCAAGAGTGCCTCAATATCACACTAGAAAAACTTGAGGAGGGAAAGAGAGAAGCAACCAGGAGAGATATGATGGAGATCATAAACAAAATGGATGAGGAATCAAGGGAAAAGCTTACGAAGAGAGAATTACAAGTGTACACTAGACAAATAATTTCACCCCAAGATCCTACAAGTGACTCTATATTCCCTCTACCAAGGCCTACTCATCCACCTACATACAACATTCCTCCTAGTTCCACTTTTCCAAAGACTAATGACATATACTTGAATACTAACATAAATGATGCCTTGGAAAAGATAAATGTACCTATACCTCTAACAAAAATCATTAAGATCCTTTTTTTTTCAAAACAATATGATAAATTATTTAGAATACAAGGGGAACCTAAATACCCTCCTTTGATGTTGAAATCTATTCATTTAAAAAAACACTACGATGAGCACCCATCTTTCTAGATTTCTCTAGAAATGAACAATAAGAATTTGAACAACTGTATGATTGACTTAGGGATGGGTGCAAATGTTATGGAATTCAAATTAATGATACAATTAGGTTTGGAAGTCACATGGAATTATAGAAATGTCTATGGGAATGGATTCACAGTTATTCCCACATATGGTGTAATAGAGAAGCTGAAGGTTCACCTTGATCAATGTCCTGAATGTTTTTCTTGATGGACATTGTGGTCCTCGATGTCTTGGATGTTTGGGGGATGCTCCTGTATAGATAGTTTTCTAGAATGTTGGGTGGTACCTTACAGATGGATTTGTCTTATGCTATTATACCCATGGATGAGAAAACCCATGCCCACCTACCCAACCTACCAATGAAAAGAGATCATGTTGAAGAAATTGAACTTGACCTTGAGATTGAGGATCCCTTAGAGTATCGCCCTGAGGAATTGAGGGACTTTCCTCCATACATTTTCCCAAATGAATTCCATTTATCTCAAGAAAATGATGTTGATGATATAGTGTGGCCTAAGAGGGAAGATTATCAACAACAACTAGATAGGTACACGGAAAATGTGGTTGGATTTATCACAATATTGAAGAAGGGTGATGCAAAGTTGTTGATTAGATCGATCCAAGAAGATATTATTACAATGGAATCCCACCCCCCTCTCTCAAACCAATATACCAGGGAAATTATGGAAACAATCGATCTCAAAGGACATGATTACAAATAAGGAGAAATGGTCTTATAGTGGGATACAAGGAAGAGCCATATTAATACATGAAAGGAGTTTGGAAACTTTTGTCGTAGCCCCTGCAAAATTGATAAGTTTGTCAATGATTCCTACTAATACATGTTGCAAGGAATGATATTTCCACTACCAATTAGTGAATCCCTTATCAAGCCCCATCATGGTGAAGAGACTTGACTTCCTAAAACTAACATAGATTAATGTAGGTAGGGAATTTGCATCCTACATTTCATTTGTATATATGTTGCATCATGCATTCATGATAGCATAATGTTTCTTATTCCTTGTATATATTTCATTATCATTTGTATAAAATGAATACATGTTAGGAAACTACACTTAATCATTGTATATTATTTCTTTATCATTTTGTATCTTAGAGAAAAAAAAATATTTTCATCATGATTTTGAATTTATCACTAACTCTGGTGGATCACATCCATTGGTCGATACTTCTAAAGGGTGTTGTTGTTTTAAGTGGGTGTAGGAATGCATGTCTTGGAAAAACAGATATGTTTAGGTTTTCATGTGCTCTACAGTGAGGACATGTCCCCATGTTGGAGCCATATGTTATTCCCCCTCATTCCTAGGGGAAAATAGAGGAGATCATGTCTCATGTTCCATAATAAAAAACTTGATCATGACCATGATGATGATAAACATGTCCACAAATTCTAGCCCAACATCCCCCCTCATTCGCCTTTACAACTATAGGTCAACCAAGTCTCATGAAATCCAATCAAACTAGTGTATGGGAGATGGTAAGCCATCATTAACATGAGGTATGCCAGTCCTTATTTCATGCAAAGTGTTGTGCTTAATTTATTGGGTATGTGGATGAGGATCTTTGTTTGAATTTGAATAATGTATCATTGGCTTGGGAAATTGTGTCAGTTTCCTTGTTTCACCTTGGTTGTTAGCTTCTATGACCTAGTCACGACCTAGGGAAAAAGGGTACTACTAGGGGCCGTCACTAGGGTAAAATTGTATTCCCCACCATACTTAACACTTTCCATCATGATTTCTCTCATAGTATACCAAAATTTGGTAATGGGTCATGGAAAATTCTCTCATGAGAAGAAGGGGCTAAATGTCCAAAGGTGATGTAACTACTTTATACATCCATGACATTGCTAAATGATAACGACCACTATAAAATCATCAAGGTAGCTTCATATATACTGCCTATAATGGTAATCACCGAATGGATGCACCAAATTATAAATGAAAATAACCGACTAAAAATAAAAGAAAGAAGCTTGAAACCTTATAAATGGGACTCGCAAATGATAATCGTGTATCAAAAGGAAAAATAAGGGGTTTGAAATGAAAACAGTACAGAGGAAAGGGTATCTCAAGCTAGTAAGTCTTTCCTCTACAAAGTCACTCATAGAAATGAATTTAGTGACACCGTAATCCATAAAGTAAGCCATGAAACGATATTACTACCACACTTACTCTTGAAGGGTTACCTTCTTTCCTCTTTACCTCGAGACTTATCCCTCTACCTGGGTATTTTTATTTCTTGTATAGGTTGGCACACCTAATAGGGTTGGATGAAGGCCCTCCCATAATTAAACTTTCCAAATCACATGGGGTCCTAGGATGGTGTGATGCTTGAAGGATATACTAATGTGAATTTATTACATGGCTTATATCTTAAGTTACAATTTACTTTGCATGACTCAAGGACTAATTTTTATTATGAACCTTGGCTAACCTTGCCTTATACTTTATTTTGTATTGGATGCCCCTGACATGGTTATTTGAGGGACATCCTATGATTGTACCCAAGACATTCTACCTTTATTGCATGACTATTCATGTGTGATGGAGAGAAGTGGGTAATCCAATGACTCATCGCCCTCAAAAATCAACTCTCACATGCTTGGAACCTTGGATGATGGAAATATGGGCTTGGTGTGAGAAGATTCAGTCATGATGGAACAAAAATGGGATGGAAGCCCATAGGATGGGAAAATAACCTTATAACTTATTTACCCACTAGATGAGTAACATTGCAGTAGCAGTCATCTAGAGACCTTGTGGAGATGAGATGCAACTCCCTCTAGCTTGGACACAACACTTAGATCCTAGGCATTGGCCCTATTTTGATGATGACATCATCTTATATAGTTTGATGGAGCTAGGGTTTGGTGGATGCCTAGGGTACTGGTGATGATTGGCATGACCTTGGGTGATGAGAGACATCACTTTCTCCCACTTCACAGTTTATTGGTTCCACATGGCCTTTGGAGGCTTCCTCCTTGCCTTGGAGGGCTTGATGTGTCACATGTGTGGCTCATTTATGACATATTTTTTTCATTTTAGTATTTTTAAAAGGTTAAATGAGGGGTTGGCCCCACTTAAATCATTTTTATATGTGGACACATTGTTATCCTAGGCTGATATAAAAAAGGCACTCATTTTCATTTAGATCATCATCATTCCTCACCATTTGTGGGGTAATACTTCTACTTATTCATTATTTCATCCTTATTGGTAATTATCTCTCATGCACTGTACTTGGAAAATGTCTCTTGTTGATGGGTTTCTGATTTTGGATTGATATTTTGCAATTAGGGTTTTGCTCTCTTGGTTTCTTGGATGAAGTAATTTTCTACAATTATATGCTATGTTGTTTATGTAAATGGTGAAATCACTATTTTGTTGAAAGAATTACTTTTGGTTGAAACCTTAAGAGAGGAGCATAAGTGCTTCTTCCTCTCACAAAGTTTTACTTCTCCAAAATTTGCAAATTTTCCTTGCTACGGTTAGAAGCCTAAATCCCAAAAGTGCTAGAAATTTAGGATTTTATCCCTAGACAATTAATATTTGACATAAGTGAAGCTACAATAATGGATAAGTGATATCTAAGGACAAAAAGTGGTTTTTCCCTAGACATCCTTCTCCTTATGGTCTAAATCCTAATGCCCAAATGTGCTTGCACCTTAGGGTTTAGAACTTGCCTCTTGGTTTTAGTTAGATCAACCTTCAATATTTGATGCATTTTAGATTCCATATCCCTAGAATGGTAAAGGAACTAATCTAGAAGTAACTGTTGTGGTGAAAGTAATTGATAAAACCCCTTTTTCAAATCTCTCAAGTGTTCTACTAACTCTACTAAATCTAACCCTAGAAAAATCACAACGTTATTTGCTGCTATTATAAAATTTTGTTAGATCCATATAAAACTTCATTAAATTGTTGCATACACTCATCTAAAGGTGGCCTAACGTTTTCATAAATTTATTCTAGCAATTGGATAGATTTGTGCTTGATAAATGATTATTTTTCATTATTGTTGATGTTACAAATCATTTACTTCTATTATGTGACTATTTATTGCTACAGATTTGTAATATCCAATACAAAATTGACTTGTCTAGTGTTTTAAGAGGTCATCATTCCATACTTTATCTTGGAATTTGTTATATATATGTTGCAAAGTGTTCTTGTTCCAGGAAGGTACAACAACTACATTACAACCTCTCTCTCTCTCTCTCTCTCTCTCTCCTTCCTAGACCTAGACCAACCAACCGATGATCAAGATACATGGTAGTAGGCTTGGCTAATAAAATTTCTATTTGATCCCCCGAGGTCACTAGGGAAACCTACCTTGTGGTGGAACTCCTCCATCACTAAAACAAGAAAAGATCCTACTTAGGTGACAATGATAGTTTCTTCCATAGTTACGCAAGAATTGGGGATCTTTTGGTGGGATTTTTATAAGTACAAATCATGTGATAAAACACCTGATTGGTGCATAATATCTATTTAAAGAGCATGGAGGGTCATTTTACAATTATTGATTGTGAGAATCTCTCTATAATATTTTTATTTTGCATTTATAAATTTCCCCAAGTGACCATGTTGGTTGGGGTCATGGATGTTTCCCAACAGGGGTTTTACCACGTAAAAACATCAATATGTTGATATTTGATCTAGTTTTCTGAGTGGTTACTGAAGATGCTCATTCTCTATTGGAATACCAATGTTTTTGAACATGGAATTATAGCATATTTGAAGACCCACTCCCATTGTATATCTTGAAGTCATGTTTCCGCATCTCTGGTTTCTTCCATTTCTGTACATTTCTGGGATAAGAGAATTGTGTTGGAAATATTGTCATTGATGTGTTGTCACCGATGTCAACATTCAAATATCATTGTCATGCAGTAATGATTTTTTATGATGAATTGTCATTGATGACAAACAGGGTGCAAAAGAACGCTATTAAAATCTCATAAGAAATAGTGATGAACATATCAGACAGAAGAACATGAATTGAATCTCAGAAGAGATGATGCACTGGAGTCATTCGATAAGGAATCATAATATATTGTGACCATCAAAGGATGGATTCAGTAGAATGCTACAAAAGTCATCATATCTGGGAACTATAGAGAAGGACCATTGGATCAACACCTAATTAAGTCCTGACCATCGGATTAGCACAAGTAATATCTATAGTGGAGAGAAATTGCAGATATTGGAGGAAAAACTAACTTCTGTGCATGTTTAACCTTCACAATCCTCCTATACCATCAATTTGTAGATTCGATAAGATCAACGATTTACATTGGTTCCACTACCAACAAGAAGTTTCCATTGTGAAACTCGATGACGGTTTTAAACAACATGCTATTTGGGACTCTGCAATCATCCCTAATCTTTGATCTACTCCAGGATGAATCATAAACCTTAGATCAAGCACAGTGGAAGGATAGTGTAAGGGGTACTAAACAAATGATAACAATAATTCATCGTAGTATCATGACTTATTCGGTAGGTAACCACTCTAGAGGGATTGAACTACCTCAGAGTTCTAGTAACCCGGAATCCTGGAGAGACAAAGCTCCAAATTAATATCTGACCGTCCGTCAAGAAGGAATATTCATAGTTGAGATCCTAAAAAGTGCACAATGAGAAGAACATTAACAAAATGCCTTGTTGAGGTTGCATAGAATGTCCACTCAACTGCAGATAAAAAATCGATCGTTCAATCTACTTCGACGAAATGCACTTTGGAGGGATTGAACCTCTCAGAGTTCGAGTAGCCCATAGCCCTGGAGTCATGAATGGATGAAATGAATCTGGACCATTGATCTAATAACTGATCACAATTCTTGGATCAATGATTCATGTGAACCTACAACTATCAGCACATCAGGAGATCCACATAAGCAAGATCATGTCAGCAAGGACACATGGTGTAATCAGATGGTGACAAGTGTCTAGGTTCATATGAAACTTTAGGTTACGTAAATCATGAATCTAGGTGACACATGGAAGCCACTCAAGCAGTGCCACATTAGCAGTGACATCATCAAGTTGCGTCCCTCTGCGAGTATGTCCTTTAGGGGAAACCAACGTCTACCACCAACATCTTCCTGAAGCGTTGAATTGCGAAGTCGCGAACTAACGTCAGTTGTTGATATAAGATCCTTTGAATTCTCACATGAAATTTGGATCAAATAATAGTGGAAGGATATGAAATCACTCCCATGTTGAACACTTCAGCGCTGACCAAATCTAGAGGAAATTGATGTAGAAATTACCTGGACCTCCAAATTCCCAGAGTCCCAATGTCCCGAAGTAAATAGTGGCCATCCATATCAACCTTGGATTAATTCATAGCCATTGGATTAAGAAGTAAAAGGATAAGTAAGGATTGGATATAGACCCTTGATTTGGTTCCAGGAATCATGCCAACCATCGGATCAACCCTTGTGAGACGTAACCACTTCGAGGAGTTGAAACTCTAGAAAATTGGATGAGAGAAAAAATGCCCGAAGTTCGAAGTCCTAAGGACTAGGTTCCAGCCCCCAATAATGGGTTACGAACACTTAGATCTGTGAATCACTGGGAACATCGCTTAAATTAATAATACTATGGTTTTGCACATATGGCCACATGTAAATGGTTTGAAGGAAGTGCCTCTGTATAATTTGATCTCTTCAATATTTGTAGAGACACGAAATCAAGTTAAAAACAAAATTGATCCATATCTATGATCGATTTATGAAAATCACTCTCACTAAATTAAAAACCTTCATGGTAATGTTTGAATAATAATAGAGATTATTGTTAATTTAAAATTAAGAGGTGTGATGGTCCAAACAAAGGGACACAATTCTTCATATCTCACACCAGTTGGAAGATTATATAAACTGGAAAGAATGGTGAGAAGAAAGTGTCTCTATAGTTCATATCAGAAGATCAAAACATAAGTAGAGTCCAAGAAGAAGAACTGATGATTCTTATTAAGTGAGGGTGGAAGGGAAAATCACAGAAGGATTCATATCCTTTACTAGGTAAGTGTAATTTAAGGGACTTGGTGCTTCCTCAGGTTGGTGCCCTAAAGACAAGGGAGTTGGTGCTTCCTAGAGCTGGTTCCCTAAAGATAAGGGAGTTGGTGCTTCCTAGGGTTGGTTCCCTAAAAAACAAGGGAGTTTGTGCTTCCTAGGGTTGGTGCCCCAAAGAAGGGGATTTGTGTCTCTTAGAGTTGGTGCTCTAAAAATCATTGGTTTCCTTCACTATTATTCATAAAATCCTTGTAATTCCTATTAATTATATTTATATAATTGATTTTACAAACAATTCCATTGTTGATCTATTGTAGTAATTAACAAAATATAAAAGTAATTGTTAATTGTTGAAAAATGGTAATACTGATTCACCCTCCCCCTCTCAGTATTCCAAATATTTGTATCAGAGCGGGTGCCTTCAGCATATTCTAACAACTAGAAGGTAGATCCTGAAGATGGGTCAGCAAGAGGGAATGCCTAACAACAAAGCATTATTGTTCAATGGAGGTGGCTATGCTCTATGGAAAATAAAAATGAAAAACTTCTTATCGGATCTTGGTTTTGATATATAGAAATCTATTGTAGATGGTTACACTGCACAAATTACTCAACCCAAAGATGTTGTGGGAAAGAAAATATGCAATGGCAACTCAAGAGTGGTTAATGCAATTCTGGGAGGATTGAAAAATTCTATATGTGTGAAGTTTATGTATTCGAATTCAGCTAAAGAAATATGGGACAAATTGGAGTTTGTATATGAAGGAGATAGCAAAGTCAGGAAAGCCAAACTACAGACCTATAGAAATCAATTTGAAAATATGAAAATGAAAGAATAAGAGAACATTGTTGAATGCTTTCATATGGTAGATGAAATGGTTAATTCAATCAGAGAAGCAAGAGAAGAACTTATAGATAAACCTATTGTGAAAAATATAATAAAGTCATTACCTATGAGATATGCTGTCAATATTTCTACAATTGAAGATAGGCCAAAACTTGAGCAACTCATAGTTGATCAGCTTCATGAAATTCTTACAGCATATAAAATAAGAACAGGGAATGAAAAACCATCAACAAGAGAAACATCCTTTAAAGCATATAAAACAAATATGGGGAAGGAGAAAAATACCAATCACGATTTATGAGATATATCTGATGAAGAAACTGTCAACTTCATAAAGAAACTCAAGAAAGGGAATCGAAAATACAAATGAAAGATTCCTCTAATATGTTTCAAATGTGGAAACATTGGCCACTTTGCCAATAAATTTTCCCATCCTAAGCAGGAGGAAAGTGATGATGAAAGAACCTTCAAATATCAGAAGAAAATAAAAACTAATGATAAAAAGAAGTTCTATAAGAAAAAGGAAACATTATTTACCCAAGAAGACAGTAGTTCATTAGAGGAAAATGAACAAGTGGAGCCAGAGGTTCTATTTATGGGAATAAAAACCCAATATGATAATCATTCAGAATATGAAGAATAAGTGAACTTCGAAAAACAATTCCTTTGTGTAATTGAAGAGCTGAGAAAAACTAAAAAACAAAACAGGTTACTAAGGGAAGAGCTTCTAGAGTTTGAAGAAGCTATTAAATCAAGAGAGAAGGAAGTTTCCAAAAACATTAGTGAGTCAGAACAATTGATTATTAAGTTAAAAAATCAACTGCAAGAGACCCAAAGAAAAGAACAAATATTGAATAAAGAAATCAGTGAAAAACAACAAATGTATAAGGAATTGGAGAATGAAATAGTTCAACTAAAAGGGAAACTAGAAAAAGAAGATATTAAGTCTAAATTTGAAAACAACTCAAAAATCTTGAACAACATTCTTAGCAGTCAGAGATCATCAAATGATAGCACAAGAATAGGATATGATCACTCTACAAAACAAGAAAATGAGAAAATAAGCTATGCATGTGTTCTTAAGAAACCCATAAATATAAAAGAAAAGAAAACAAGAACAATACCATTTGAAACTATCCCAAATAAACAAAAATATTCACCTTCTACTAATTAAAAATATAATGAAAAGAATAGAATCATCAAAAGAAATTCCTCCAACTTAAATCAATATATCTTCCTTGCTTATTGTTATTCCTGCAAAAATTTTGGACATAAAGAAATACAATATAAAGCTTATAGAGAGTTCAATCCAAGGAATGTTCAAAGATATGGAAATAATAAAGATAATGAAAAGAGAAGAAACTATAATTCCTTCTCTCCCTTACAAGACTACAATGTTGAATGTTACAAATGCAACAACTATGGTCATAAAGCTAGTGAATGTAAATTGCCAAAATATGATAAAAGGATAAATATCCCCAATAATAAAAAAGTATGGAAGAAAAAGAAAACAAAGTGCAATGTAGCCTTATATGAAAGAAATCAAAGATGTCAGTGGTATATAGACAGTGGATGTTCCAAACACATGATTGGAGTTCAAAGTAAATTTCTCAAGTTAAATAAGAAAGGAAAAAGAAAAGTAACTTTTGGAGATAACATGTTAGCCAAGATACTGGGAAAAGGAACTGTTAGTTTAGGAAATAATAAAACCAAAGAAAAAGATGTACTTCTGGTAGAAAATTTCAAACCTAATCTCCTAAGTGTAAGTCATACATGTGATCAGGGTCACATACTCAATTTTGATTCTAAAAAATGTGAGATCAGAAAAAAGGACACTGGAAAGCTAGTGGCAGTTGCACCAAGAACATCTAGCAATGTGTACATCCTTAATATAGATGAAGAACAAAAATGTTGTTTAATCCAAGTAGATGAAAGTTGGATTTAGAATAGAAGGTTGGTACATTTAATATTTGACAACTTGATCAAAGCCAACGAGAAAAAGGTATTAGGGACATGTAAAAAGTGATTAAGCCTTCAGATTCTATTTGCAAACATTGTCAAATTGGAAAGAAAATGAGAGTTAGGTTCAGAAAAAAAAGAGCATTCCACAAAAAAACCATTAGATATTATTCACACAGATCTATGTGGACCAACCAGAACCAAAAGTACTTATGGTGAACAATATTTTATGTTTATTTTTATTGATTACACAAGATCGACCTGGGCATTCTTTCTTAAAGAAAAATCAGAAGCCTTCAAGAAATTTAAAATATACAAAGCCCTTGTAGAAAATGAAATAGATCTCAAAATTAAATGTCTGAGATCAGACAGTGGAGGAGAATTCACCTCTAAATATTTCATTCAATTCTGTGAAAATCATGGTATCAAAAGACAATTTTCACTCCTAGGACTCCTCAATAGAATGGAGTTGTAGAAAGGAAAAAAAAAATAGTTCAAGAAGCTGCAAGAACCATGCTTAATGAAACCAAGATTTGAGACAAATTTTGGAGAGATGCAATCTACACAGTATTCCACATACTTAATAGAGATCATTTGAGACCCAAACATGAAAAAATCCCTTATCAACTATGGTTTGGAAGGACAACATCTGTAAAACACATTAGAACTTTTGGAAGTAAATGTTCCATAAAGAATGATGAAGATAACCTAGGAAAGTTTGATCCAAGATATGATGAAGGAATATTCTTAGGATATTCATCTAATGAGAAAGAATACAGATTTTATAATCTTATACTACTAAAGATAGTGAAAAGTGCCAATGTAAAGATAGATGATCTAAAAAAGAGCATATCCCAAGGGATTGATAAAAATTCTCAACAAGAAGATGATGATGTAAAATATCAACAGGAAGATGATGATGTAGAATCTCAGCAAGAAGATGATAATTATGAAACAAAGGAAAATGAACCACATACTGATGAACAAGACAATGAAAAAATGCCCTTTCCAAGAGCTCCATCAAAAAGAGTTCAAAAGAATCATCCTGAAATCCATATTATTGGAGATAAAATTACGTTACTGGAAACAAGAAGGAAACCCACTTTTGACTCAGAACAAGTAATGTTATCCCTAATAGAACCTAATTTAGTTAAAGAATCTATAAGAATTAAATGTTGGATAAAAGAAATGAATGAATAACTAAACCAAATAGAGAAGAATCAGACTTGGGAACTAGTTCCAAGACCTAAGGACAAGAATGTGATAGGAACCAAGTGGATCTTCAAGAACAAACTAAATGAAAATTGGGAGATTATAAAGAAAAAAGCCATATTAGTTTGCAAATGATATTCCCAAGTAGAAGGTATCTATTTTGAAGAGACTTTCGCTCCAGTAGAAAGAATTGAGGCCATCAGAATGTTCTTGTCATTTGCATGCTTCAGAAATTTCAAAATCTATCAGATGGATGTCAAATCAACATTACTTAATGTAACACTAGAATAAGAAGTCTATGTTGAGAAACCAGAAGGATTCATGTTAACAAAAAATCAGGACTATGTGTGCAAGCTAAAAAACGCTTTGTATGGTCTTAAACAAGCCCCCAAAGCATGGTTCTCAAGGCTTGATCAGTACCTGCAAAAATAAGGATATAAGAGAGGGACTACTGATAGAAACTTATACATCAAAATTAAGGATCAAAACATGATTTTTGTGGTGATATATGTAGATGACATCATATTTGGAAGTAATATTACTACACTAAGTAGAAACTTCTCAACCAAAATGCAAGAAGAATTTGAAATTTCTATGTTGGGAGAACTGTTCTTTTTCTTAGGTTTACAAGTAAATCAAACAGAAAATGGAATATTTGTTTCCTAAGCCAAATATGTCAAGGAAATGCTAAAGAAATTCCAAATGGAAGACAATAAACTTATGAGTACTCCCATGGTCACTGGATGTAAACTAAGCCTAGAAGATAATTCACCAAAAGTGGACCAAACGATGTACACATCAATGATTGAAAGTTTGCTCTATTCAACAACAACAAGACCTTATATCATATAGGTTGTAGGAATCGTGGGGAAATTCCAATCTGCACCTAAAGAAACTCACTTAAAAGTGGTATAGAGAATATTCAGATATCTTAAATGCACCATACAACTTGATTATGGTATCCAAAATATAAAGACTTCAATCTAACTCCATACACTAATGTAGATTGGGTCAAAAGTATAGATGATAGGAAAAGCACCAGTGGAGGAGAATTTTTTCTAGGAAAATTTCTAGTAGCATGGCTAAGTAAGAAGAAAACATCCACATCATTATATACAACATAGGAAGAATACATTGTTGTTGCATCCTGTTGCACACAAGTTCTTTGGATAAGCAAACATTAGAAGATTTACAAATAAGATATGATAATCCCATTACTATTAATTGTGATAACACTAGTTCCATAAAAACATCTAAAAATCCATTAATGAATTATAAAACCAAAAACATCCCAATAAAATACCATTTCCTAAAGATTAGGTTACCCAAAAAATAGTTAGAATAGTGTATGTAGACACCAAAGAACAAATTACAGACATTTTCACAAAGCCTTTGCCTAGGTGTACTTTTGAAAATCTTTGACAAAAATTAGGAGTAATTCAAAAATCTCATTAAAAAGCATAAAATCGTATCAGAAGGGGTACATGATCAAGGGGAGCATTTCCACAATGAGAGTGAAGAAAGATCCCCTCTTCCATTGCTATCAAAGGGGGAGGAAATTGATAAGAGAAAAAATTTCAAAAATAAAAAGGTTGCCCATCAATGAAAAAGGGGGAGATTGTTGGACATATTGTCATTGATGTGTTGTCACTGATTTCAACATTCGAAGATAATTCTGATGCGATGATTATTTTTTATGATGAATTTCCATTGATGACAAATAGGGTGCAAAAGAACATTATTAAAATCTTAGAAGAAGTAGCGATGAACAGATAAAAAATAAGAACATCAATCGAAGCTCAGAAGATATGACGCACATGAGCCATTCGATATGGAGTCATACTGTATCATGACCATCAAAGGATAAATTCAGCAGAATGCTACAACAGTCATCATATCTAGGAACTGCAGAGAAGGACGATCAGATCAAAACCTGATTAAGTCTTGAGTCTTGACTGTCAGATCAACACAAGTAAGATCTATGGTGGGGATAAATTGTGGAGAACGGAGGAAAAACTAACATACGTGCATGTTTAACCTCTGCAGTCCTTGTATAGCGTTAATCTATAGATTCAACAAGATCAAAGGTTGACATCGGTTCCACTACCAATGAGTAGTTTCCATTACAGAACTTGAGGATGGTTTTAAACACCATGCTGGTTGGGACTCCACAATCATCCCTAATCATTGATCTACTCAAGGATGAATCATGACTCTTAGATCAAGAGCAGTGGAAGGATATTGTAAGGTGTATTAAAAGACCGAAAGAAAATAGTCATCGTTACCATGACTTATTCGGTAGGTAACCACTCCAGAGGGATTGAACTACCTCGAAGTTCTAGTAACCCGTAGTCTCGGAGAGCCGAAGCTCTGAAGTAAGAACTACCCATCCATAAAGAAGGAATATTCATGGCCGAGATCCTAAAAAGCGCACAATGAGAAGACCATTAAACAAATGCCTTGTTGAGGTTGCGCATGTTGAAGGCAAATCTCCCTACGGATAGGTAGATCTCCTCAAAGAGCTAGACTCTTAACTCTAAGACAGAAAGTGCTTATCATAGTCATTGACTTCCCTTTAGATCTAGGTGGACTAGTTTGTGAGAAGGAAGGAGAAGAGGAGTACCTTTAATCGACGTTTGTCCCTGCACGATCTGAGTTGAGCTCCAATCTTTCGCTCCTTGATAAGCCCTGTAGACAAATAAAGTACGACCACTTCCTACTCTATCAAGATTAGTCTAAAATAGGTCTATCTACTAAAGAGACAAATTCATGTGATATTGAACATGAATTAGAAAGAAACAAGCCAAGCATATTATATTAATGAGGACAAAACATCGCTTACAGCCATGGATGGATTGCAACAGTTTCATCAAGTCCTCCTTGTCTACCCCTTGCTCAAAAGATCCACGATCCAAATGATGATAGCTTCACTGATTGCTCCCTATGAGATCATAGGTCTCTTTCTTCCAAAATATCTCTGTTCCAGCACCACTTATAAGATCATAAGTTTGGTGTGATTCTCCTTTTCTAGTCCCCTTTCACCACGAGAAAGCTTGCTTATATAGCCTTGGAGAGGCTTTAACCACTTGAGATATCCTTGGGGAAGTTGAGGATTTGACTCCTTCAGTTGAGGATCTTCCCTAAGAACATGTTTGGACTAGGGATTTGAGCTCAACTGCCTTCTAAGAATGAAAAGATCCTTCCCCCATTCATCTCAACAACTCAACTGTTGCCTAAAATAGGTAGCGCTCCCTCAAAACTGCCATCAGAGCACTGTAGCACTCCCTAGTAGTGTTTAGGGTGGCACCAACGCTCCTAAAATCACCAGTGCTCCCTCAAAAGGGCCAAATAAGCTTTATAACACTCCCAGACAGTGTAAGGGGGAGTGCCAGCACTCCCAGAAGAGGTATAGGGGAGCGCTCTCCTCCAAAACTTAGTTTTTGAGGTGGTTTCAGATGGCAAAAGGTTTGTAAGCCCAATTAACCTTTCCTCCTCTTCCAAATCAAGTGTTTGAAGTGTTTCAAGTGTCCTTCTCATGTCGTTATAGGCATGACATAAGCATCATGGCAATATGCTTTCTTTAACACTTGCAACACTTGTGAGCAAAGTGCGACACTTGCGACACTTATAATGACGACACTTGCGACACTATCAAAGTGAGTATTTTTTATGTGTAACAGATTGCCCCCCAAAGTATAAAATTAGAAGATAGGAACTGATAACTGAAATTCTTTGTAGACTTTCAAGCAAGGGTATAGATGCAGAGAACCTAACAAAAACTGCACACAAACATCCAACAAATATTATGACATGTTTCAACCCCAAGGTAGGCATGCCTATGCTTGGGTGATCAAGACTTGCAAGATATGGCCGCCATAAAATACACTGCGAATCCATAATTGTATTGATAAAAAGGTATAGCCACTGAAAATGCACTGTGGATCTATACTCTTATGACATAAACTAATCGTAGCCACGAAGAATACACAGTGGATCTACGAGATGACAAGACATAGCCACGACCAATACAAAGTGGATCTATGTAGCAGTATATGTGTCATTGTTCAAAAGAAACTCCATCGCAACCTGGGAAAAGTACGTATCAAAGTGATCACTCAACCCAGGTTCTTCTTACCAATCCCNAAAATACACTGCGAATCCATAATTGTATTGATAAAAAGGTATAGCCACTGAAAATGCACTGTGGATCTATACTCTTATGACATAAACTAATCGTAGCCACGAAGAATACACACTGGATCTACGAGATGACAAGACATAGCCACGACCAATACAAAGTGGATCTATGTAGCAGTATATGTGTCATTGTTCAAAAGAAACTCCATCGCAACCTGGGAAAAGTACGTATCAAAGTGATCACTCAACCCAGGGTCTTCTTACCAATCCCAATGTAGTACGAATTTAACCATGTGAATAGATGTCCTGATGTTGAACATGGAAGAAACCATTTGATTACCTGTCAATGATGTAAACCGTTAAAAAGCGCGAGGGAGATCACCATTAATGTCAATGATTCCCAAGGTACCCTAGTACATTCCAACGAATGTGACTGGATGAGCTAGAGTCGAGCATCCGTGGAATCATCTCATCAGGGGTCAGTGATGTAAACCCACTGTCGGACGTGAGGAGGCCTGCCATTGAGGCATGCAAGTTCCAAAGTACTAATTGGTTTCTAAGCCTAATTCCTGGATAATGTGTTGAAGTCGACAGGAATAGACTCGTCGAAGGAGGGCCTTGATGTATCCCCCATCAACGACACGAAATAGACACAGAGATGTAATTGCTAGATCAAATGAACATGGAATGACATGGGTATTGAGACAAGATATTTGTGATGGCCGACTCTCGAGGCGGATACTTCCCTTGAACACTGAGGCACAACAACAAAAACATGACATGGACCAAAACTTGATGATGCAGTGGATGCTGTGACTTACATCAGGTGACCCAAAGGAGTAAGAAAAACTCAGAGGATTGGTTCAGTGCAGAGGTTCAGTGGATTAAGATGTGCGCAAAGACAAAGTGTCGTGTTCAAGGGCGACTCTAAGAGTTACTTGGTAATGTTCTCAAGAGACTACTTGGCTTGTTTCTTTCAAATTTCCCCCCATCCAGATAGACGAGTACCTCTTTTTAATTTAATGAGCTCGAGGAGGGTAACACATGCTCGATATAACTCACCTTCGGTAAGTTCCTCTTCCTTTGTTTAACGAACTGGAAGAAGTAAGGGTTCGATCCCATATGGGCCTACCGATGTTTTGTTTAGCGAGTCCAAAGACATAAAACTCGAAGGTTTTTCATGATTATAGAGTCTAGAAAAACACTTAAAAGAGAACTCTCTCAGTTCCTTTTTCGTAAAGTAGTCTGACAAGACCGAAAAAGAGATAAACTATCGCTCAACAAACATTTTCTTCAAATACTTTAATGAGCGTGAAGAGAACAAGGTCGCTTGGTAATCTTTTCATGTTTAGAGAGTCTAAAAAGGACTTAAAGATGACTCTCGTGTTCCTTTTTCGTGTATCCATACAGGTCCGAAAAAGAGATAAAAGTCTACCTGGATGCATTCTCATGTATTTACGAGCACGAGAAAGAACAAAGACTAAGCTTGGTATGCCCCCAGCTTAAAAGCTGGTGACTTAGCTCTAGAATGATCATCAAAGGCTGGAGACATGCCCTTGAAGCTTCAATTCATTCACCAAAGTATAAGGGTGGATGAAAAGAAGGTTCAAGAGAGGTGATTGTTTCATTTTTTAACGAGCTTGACACAGGAAAAGAACTATGCTCAAGACCTCTGTTTCATTTTTTAACGAGCTTGCCACAGAGAAGAGAAACTATGCTCGTGGTTTCGTCTAGATCATGGCTTCCAAGAGGATAATACTCTGGAAGGGTACCATGTCAATGGATAAAACGTGGTCATGCCCTCCAAGAGATTTTCGCTGGATGGAAGATAATCACTCGAGAAGGAACACATGTCAAGGTTTGTGATAGGAGTAAGGAGATCACGATCCAATAATCCTACTAAAGAAATCACCATGTCCACTACCGGATCCAAATCATCGGAAGTTGAGGTCATGGGAGACAACACCACATAATTGAGATGCGGTGGGGGCGATACTGTCTGCATATAAGAACCACTTAGGGAGGTAACCCAGTCGGGGCCGATGAATGAAAGNGAGGATAATACTCTGGAAGGGTACCATGTCAATGGATAAAACGTGGTCATGCCCTCCAAGAGATTTTCGCTGGATGGAAGATAATCACTCGAGAAGGAACACATGTCAAGGTTTGTGATAGGAGTAAGGAGATCAGGATCCAATAATCCTACTAAAGAAATCACCATGTCCACTACCGGATCCAAATCATCGGAAGTTGAGGTCATGGGAGACAACACCACATAATTGAGATGCGGTGGGGGCGATACTGTCTGCATATAAGAACCACTTAGGGAGGTAACCCAGTCGGGGCCGATGAATGAAAGTTGATCAATAGTCACAATTCTTCCATCGTGAGGGAAATATATCACACGGAAAAGGGAGGATACAAGAGCTTTCATAGCATATACATAATCCTGCCCAAGGAGTAAAGTGAAATCCAAGGGGTCTGAGACTACCATGACATTGATAAAGACAGTTTTCCCTCCCAATGTTACAAGAAACTGAGGAAGGATCCCTAAAGGTTGACTAGTTCTTATTTTAAAAGCTAACAGATTCTGTGTAACTGGTGCAAGCTGTGGACAACCCAAAGCGTACCAAGCAATAGAAGACAAAATACTAATGGATGCACCTTCATCTACCAGTGATTGAGGAATGTCCCAACCATGAACCTGTACTGTAATCTAGAAAGGAATGTGAGAGGGAAGACGAGGTCCAGTTAGCAGACCCCAATCAAAAAGGATGACTTCAGTACTTGGAGGGGGTTTCACATGAGAAGGAGGAATGCCCCCTGGCATGGTAGAGTCTGTATTAATGAGAAAAACATTGGCAGTATCGAGTTTACTCTCTAGAAAGGGACTAGGATTGACCGATGATTGGATAGGATCAACCAATGGTGGACTTGGATAGAACACTTTAGCACTCTTCAGAGGAAGAGTGGGACTGACCGAGGAAGGGACTCGATCAGTAACTTTGACATTCCTCAACGGAGGAAGGGGATCGACCGATGGAGAAACCGGATCGACCACTTTGGAACTCTTCAGAGGAAGAGTGGGACTGACCGAGGAAGGGACTGGATCAGTCACTTTGACATTCTGCAATGGAGGAATGGGATCGACCAATGGTGAAACTAGATCGACCACTTGATTTTCATTCTCCAAGGGAAGAATGGGGTCGATGGGTGGAAACAGATAGACCGCTTTGGTGTCACTCTCTAACGGGAAAGTGGGATCGACTGAGGATGAAAACAGATCGACCACTTTGGTGTCACTCTTTTGATGAAGAGTGGGGCTGATCGATGACGAAACTGGATCAACTACTTGGGTTCGTGGTTCAATCGAGGAGGAAACTAGATTGACCACCTGATAAACCAGACTGACCAGGGATGGGACCGGATTGACCAGTCCATCAACCAACGATGGGTCGGAGGAAATCTTACGATAACCTTTTGGAAGTTGAAGTTTTTCCAAAAGAGAAGAAGCCTCGTCCATGCGAGGACAAAGGTGAGAGTAATGATTACCTTTACATAACATGCAAGGGAACTTGACATCTTGCTTCTTCTTACCAACCTGAACATCACTAGTTGATGGGATATCATTGACATGACCGACAGAGGCTGATGACGTGGAGGACCACATTTCTAAGACCTGGGTAAGACCGGGGCAATCCCTCAGAAAGTGGTCACCCTTACAAAGGCTGCAAGGAAATTTGGGTTTTGGATTCTTCCTTTCAATCTTGTTGACCTCATCAACACTCCCAATACTATTAACAGTAACTAGTTTCTTAGAGCCAACATCTAATGTTGTTGGGGCCTTTGTCCTTTTCGGGTTCTTCTTCTTCTTCTCTTTCCATTTCTTCTTCTTTTGATCAACCTGGCTACTTGCTTTAGAGCTTTCACTAGGCAAAGAAGGAGAAATGGAAGGAGAATTGATGGGCAAAGAAGGCGAAAAGTTGACATGAGGTTGATGTGTGGGTGGTTTATTGACATCCAAAGTATTAGGTGAAACTGAAACATATGGAGGATTCAGGATCACCGGAGTGGGGAAAAACCAAACTGGTAATCCAATAGTGAGTCCTGGAAGACTCAGTGTGGCAACATATGGAGGACCAAAGTTTCCAAATGAAGGAAAGGTTTAAGGTTCCCCAGGAGAAGGGGTTCCTCCATTGGTACTCCCAGGATCTGATGTCATTAACACTGACTTGAAATAAGGTCCACTAAGTAAAAAAAACAACACACGCTATGAATCTGAGAATTAATCAATCAAACAAAACCTTCCCACGATGAAACCACTAGTTGGTGATGAAATCCAACGTCGCAAGATCAAAATAGGAAGGGGCGGGGATAGAGCGGGTGGATCAGTTACGTTGGTGACCTGCTTAATGGACTTATGCCTTGGTGCAAGCTTCCACACATTAATTGTGGATTTACCCTCCAAGGAGCCCGAGTGAGTTTGACCAACGTCTGTTCCAGGTACATTGAGACTTCCCTTCACCGTCACCTTGTGTGAGACCCTAAAGATTGTGGCTACTAAGGTCACCAACTCGTAGTCATCCCTTGGGTGGGTACAGTCGACAATCCAGTCGGAATGTATGGGTAGGATAACAAGTCCAAAATCAGCTTGAAAGGCTTCCACTCAACATTGTGGGTATACCTTCCAGTGACCCCCAATATACGATTCGACCACTACAAACAATTGGGCCGTGGAGGGATAATCTCCGTAATTCACCCGAATGCGACCTCGTGCATAACCCCTGTGTGAGAGGGGGATCCCAGGTAGACTAATACAACAATTGGATTTGACTCTCCCTACCGCAAGATACTAAGTTTGTTCGATATCTTTGGAAACTTATCCTTTTAACCTATTCCAAAGCCCTACACCTTAAACTAATGTAGGTTTGCTAACAAAGATGTAAAAAGTCTGATAAATTTTAGTTAAGCATTGATTTTAATGGCTGTTGTTTACTTAGAGGGTGTATGAAAGTGAAACTGATGGAATGATGACTCAATTCCCAAAAATATACATGAAATATGATAATTAATCATTTCTTTTCAATGAATACCTATTTAAGGGAAAGAGGAAGAGTCATTTTCACTATCAAACGTTTGATAAGGAATGCCCTCAATCAATTTTGTTCTCAATCAAATCCAATATGATGCTACAACATTTCAGAAATGCAAACTAATATGCAAACTAATCATTAAGATGTACTTTTTCCGTTTTCATGTGAATGATGATCAATTCAATGAAAAACTTGTCTTGCCAACTACCCTTTCAGATCAAGGAGATTCGGACAAGAAAACGTAGATTTCACACAAACAACACACCCTTTTGCAATCAAACAAGAGAAAGAAAATAAAAAATGCCAAAGGAAGGAGAAAGAGATTGGATCATATGACCTCAAAGAACCAAATGAGAAGAGTTACATACTTCATATGTCCTTCACTAGAGTTCCCGCTTAGTCGGATAGGAGAGAAGAAAACAGTGGATCGATTTCAAGCTCTCAACAACAAAAACTAAAAAAGAATGAAGAAGGGCATAAAATCTGAACAACAAGGTGTTTACTTCTCAGGAGGAATCATGTCAAAGGTCAAAGGAAGAATCATTGAATCACAAAGTAGCTCAGCAAGTGAAAAAACAGGGTTTGGACCTCCAAAAAATACAATTTTTGAAGAGATTTTGGGAAAAAAAGGGCTGGCACTCTGGTATAAGGGCCATCAAAGTGTTATAAATCTCTTTCCATCAGCTTAAGGGAGTGTTGGTGCTCTGCTAACATGTCCACGGGCGCGTCGGGCTCAAAAAACTCGTAAAAAGTCCAAAAAACCCAAAATTTCAATGGAATTTTGACAATCAGGCTGAGTGTGATGGGGTAAAGAGTCAATCAGCAAATGCAATCAGATATGAAGGGGTGAAAAAGGTTGGAAAAAAACAAAAGGACAAGACAAGGTCTTATGAGGAAAAATCAAAACCAAAAGTTTCAATTCGATTCTCCCCAGTGGAGTCGCCAGTTTCTGTTGAAGGAAAATCTCCCTGCGGACAGGTAGATCTCCTCAAAGAGATAGACTCTTAAATCTAAGACAGAAAGTGCTTATCATGGTCACTGACTTCCTTTTATATCTAGGTGGACTATTTTGTGAGAAGGAAGGAGAAGAGGAGTACCTTTAATCGACGTTTGTCCCTGCACGCTCCGAGTTGAGCTCCAATCTTTCGCTCCTTGATAAGCCCTGTAGATAAACAAAGTACGACCACTTCCTACTCTATCAATATTAGTCCGAAATAGGTCTATCTACTAAAGAGAAAAATTCATGTGAGATTGAACACGAATTAGAAAGAAACAGGCCAAGAAGATTATATTAATAAGGACAAAACATTGCTTACAACCATGGATGGATTGTAGCAGTTTCGTCAAGTCCTCCTTGTCTACCCCTTGCTCAAAAGATCCATGATCCGAATGATGATAGCTTCATTTATTTCTCCCTATGAGATCATAGGTCTCTTGCTTCCAAAATATCTCTTTCCCAGCACCACTTATAAGATCATAAGTTTGGTGTGATTCTCCTTTTCTAGTCCCCTTTCACCATGAGAAAGCTTGCTTATATAGCCTTGGAGAGGCTTTAACCACTTGAGATATCCTTGGGGAAGTTGAGGATTTGCCTCCTTCAGTTGAGGATCTTCCCTAAGAACATGGCTGGATTAGGGATTCAAGCTCAACTGCCTTCTAAGAATGAAAAGATCCTTCCCCCATTCATCTCAACAACTCAACTGCTGCCTAAAATAGGTAGCGCTCCCTCAAAAGGGCCATTAGAGCACTGTAGCACTCCCTAGTAGTGTTTAGGGGGGCGCCAGTGCTCCTAAAATCACTAGTGCTCCCTCAAAAGGGCCAAAGAAGCTTTATAATGCTCCCAGACAGTGTAAGGGGGAGCGCCAACACTCCCATAAAAGGTATAGGGGAGCGCTCTCCTCCAAAACTTAGTTTTTGAGGTGCTTTCAGATGGAAAAAGGTTTGTAAGCTCAATTAACCTTTCCTCCTCTTCCAAATCAAGTGGTTGAGGTGTTTCAAGTGTCCTTCTCATGTCGTTATAGGCACGACATAGGCATCATGGCAATATGCTTTCTTTAACACTTGCGACACTTGTGAGCAAAGTGCGACACTTGCGACACTTGTAATGACGACACTTGAGACACTATGAAAGTGAGTATTTTTTATGTGTAATAGTGCAAACCATCCACTCAATTACAGATAAAAAATTGAGTGTTCGATCTACTTTATCGAAATGCACTCTAGAGGGATTGAACCTCTCAGAGTTCGAGTATCCCAAAGCCCCAGAGTCATGAATGGTCGAAATGAAACTGGACCATTGATCTAAGAACTGATCAAATTCAATGGATCAAGGATTCATATAAATCTATGACTGTCAACACATAAGGAGATCCACGTCAGTAGGACCATGTCAGCAAGGACACATGGTGCAATCAGATGATGGCAAGTGTCTAGCTTCAGATGGTACTTTAGGTTACATAAATCATGAATCTAGGTTACATGTGGCAGCCACTCATCCAGTGCCACATCAAGAATGGTGTCAACAAGTTACATCACTCTGGGAGTATGTCCTTTAGGGAAAACTAGCGTCTACCACTAGCAGTTGCCTAAAGCACCAAAGAGAGAAGTAAGGAACTAACATCAATCATTGATCTAAGATCCTATGTATTCTCACATGACTGTTGGATCAAAACATAGTGGAAAGATACATAACCATTCCCATGTTGACCTCTTCAACACTGACCAACTCTAGAGGAAATTGAAGCAACAATTACCTAGACCTCCAAAGCTCCGGATTCCCAAAGTACCAAAGTAAATAGTGTTCATCCATATCAACCTTGTATTAATTCATAGCCGATGGATTAAGAAGTAAAAGGATAATTAAGGATTCGATCTAGACCACTGATTTGGTTCCAGGACTCACACCAACCATTGGATCAAACCTTGTGAGAGGTAACCACTTTGAGGAGTTGAAACTATGGAAGATTGGATGAGAGAGAAAATGATCGAAGTTCGAAGTTTGGAGGACTAGGTTCTAGCCCTCGGTCATGGGTTACGAACACATAAATACATGAAGCACTGGGAACATCGCTTAAATTAATAAGACCATTGTTTTGCAAATATGGTCACATGTAAATGTTTTGAAGGAAGTGTTAGAGTTACTTCACACACACCTAGGATTTATTTTTCCTAATGTTTTTCCTTTTTTATTAGTCATAATTAGTCTTTATCTAGCCTCCTATATTTTAGGGGAGAATATTCCACCTGGAGAATATTCTCTTTTAGTTGACACTTCAGTTTGACTAGTTGAGTTGAGTTTAGATGCTACATTGGTTTTGTTACCATGAAACATTGGGATCATCACCAACTAATGCACATGTTCCTTGGGATCATCACCAAAATGATGCATTACCCTTTGTTTCCTGAGTTAACTCCTCACTACTCTCTGTTCAATCGGTTAACTGAAGACTAGTTGACTAGTTAAGTCAAACTAGGTGGCAGTTCACTCCTGTAACTGCCCGAGAGACTACACTAGGTGGAAGTTTACTCTTGTAACTGCTAGTGTGTGTCAATATCACTCTAGACCACCACTATGGCTCATTAGTTACTCATGTATCGTATATCTATTGTAAATTATTCACTCTTTTAGTGTGGAAAATGGTTAATGAAAATTCTTCCATTCTTTCTCTCCTTCTTCTTCTTTCTCCAATTCTCTCCGCAAATGTGTGTATTATTGTTTAGCTAGATATATTCTGTGTAGGTTCAACACATTTACATGGTATCAGATTCGACGGAATGCTAAGCAAAATCTACACCAAATTATTTTTGTAGGTATTGAAGATTGAAGAACGCAGAAAATATGGAATTTATGTTTTACTCACCGATAATAATTCTCACGCCTCATAAATATTTGGAATGGAAGACAGATATTCTACTTCTTATTAGAAGTAGATGCTTATACCAAATAACCATGGCAGTGGAAGTAGAGCCTGATTCCGCCGATGAGAAAAATGACTTTCTCAATAGACAAGATATGGCCATAGGATTTATCTGCATGTCTATTTCTCTAAAAATTCTCCACCAAGTATGTTATGTCACACAAGACATCACTCCAAATGAATTATGGAATATATTAAAGGTTATATTTGGGAATAAAGAAGACTGTGAATATTACATGCAGGGGATTGGAAAGATAGAGCCAGAAGAGAAGCCATCATAAGATCAAGTCTCTTATTATGAAGAGTCTTCTACAAAAGTATTTGCACAAATTTGTATTCCATTAATTGAAGATGATTTCTACTCCATTTCATATTTTTTTTATGAATTTAATGTGGAATATATATGGCATGCATCTCAGGGGTCATATGCAAACACTTTTTCATGCACAATGCATACATCTCAGGAGACAAAAAGGGAGCCGCTCACATCAGACTCCATTACGATATTTTATGATAAAAATTTGTAGAAACAAATTGGATATTTGAATTCCTCTTGGGAAAATATCCAATTTCAAAAAAAAAATCATCTAAAATGGAGTCCAGGAAGTGAAGTTACAATCATTTCAAAATCAACAAAATTTCAGCATTTTTCCGGAAACGGCTGCACGGTTTTCAAAATTTCATCCAAAATTTATTTGGATATTTTTCATTACAAGAAGATAAAGTGGATATGTGTGGAAATATTAATGATTCATATACTTCAATAGATTCATGAAGACATCTACATCTTCAACAAAATCTTCAACGAGCACAAACTTGCATGGTTGCGAGGTCTTCTTGGAGTGAAGGACACGGTTGCTTAGCAACTGTTTTTTGTTCCTTCTCATTTTCATTTTTTTTATGCATTATAATTTGAGGGAGGGTTTTTCCCACGAGGTTTTCCCTCTTTCCTCATTTATTTCAGTGTATATTTTGTATTTGGGTACTTAACATGGCCTTGTTGTCAGGACCCATTCTTTATTTTCACCATAGTGATGTTCAGAGGGGTGTTTGAGTTACTTCACACACACCTACGATTTATTTTTCCTAAGGTTTTTCCTTTTTTATTAGTCATAATTAGTCATAATCCAACCTCCTATATTTTAGGGGAGAATATTCCACATGGAGAATATTCTCTTTCAGTTGACACTTCAGTTTGATTAGTTGAGTTGAGTTTAGATGCTACATTGGTTTTGTCACCATGCAACATTGGGATCATCACTAGCTAATGTGCACTTTCCTTGGGATCATCACCAAACTAGTGAATTACCCTTGATTTCCTGAGTTAACTCCTCACTACTCTCTATTCAGTCAGTTAACTGAAGACTAGTTGACTAGTTAACTCAGACTAGGTGGCAGTTCACTCCTATAACTGCTTGAAAGACTAGACTAGGTGGCAATTTACTCTCGTAACTGATTGTGTGTGTCTAGATAACTCTAGACCACCACTATCACTCATTAGTTACTCATGTATCCTATATTTATTGTAAATTATTCACTCTTTGAGTGTGGAAAATGGTTAATGAGAATTCTTCCATTCTTTCTCTCCTTCTTCTTTCTCCAATTCTCTCTGCAAATGTGTGTAGTATTGTTTAGCTAGATCTATTCTGTGTAGGTTCAACACATTTACAAGAAGCGCCTCTGCAAAATTCAATTTCTGCAATATTTGTAGAGACATGGAATCGAGTTAAAAACAAAATTGATCCATATATGTGATCGTTTTATGAAAACCTCTCTCACTAAATTAAAAACCTTATGATAATGTTTGAATAATAATAGAGATTATTCTTAATTTAAAATGAAGAGATGTGTTGGTCCAAACAAATGGACACAATGATTCATAGCTCACACGAGTTGGAAAATTATATACACAAAAAAGAATGGTGAGAACAAAGTTTCTATGTAGTCCATATCAGAAGATAAAAACAAAAGCAGAGTCAAAGAAGAAGAACTGGTGATTCTTATGAAGTGAGGGTGGAAGGGAGGAGAACAGAAGGATTCATATCCTTTACTAGGTAAGTGTAATTTAAGGGAGATGGTGCTTCCTAGGGTTGGTTCCCTAAATACAAGGGAGTTGGTTCTTCCTAGGGTTGGTTCCCTAAATATAAAGGAGTTGGTGCTTACTAGGGTTGGTGTCATAAAAAACAAGGGAGTTGGTGCTTCCTAGGTTTGGTTCCCTGAAGAACGAGAGTTGTGTCTCCTAGAGTTGGTGCTCTAAAAATGATTGGTGTCCTTCACTATTCTTCATAAAATCCTTGTAATTCCTATTAATTATATTTATATAATTGATTTTACAAACAATTCCATTGCTGATCTATTGTGGTAATTAACAAAATATAAAAGTCACTACTAATTGTTGAAAAAGGGTAATACTGATTCATCCCCCCTCTCAATATTCCAATGGATTGTTCCATTGTTTCTAGAGTTCTCACTTCAGTAAGGATTTTTTTTTTTTTCACTCAAAAAGGTTTCTTTTTTCCCAATATAAAACCATTTCGTTCAGATCCGAAGGTATAAATCCCGAATACGCCCTTTTAATTTTTTATTACCGAGCTAATATTTTGGCTTTTTTTTTTGGTTTTTTTCTAGTTCTCTACTCTTTCTAGTATATGTATGTTATTTTCCTTACACTTTGTGTGGTCAATAAAAATCAAAAATAGAGTGGAAAGTGTTTTCCTCTCTTCATATTCTCTTTTTCATGTGCTCTATGTGATCTGGGTATATCAAAAACAAAGAAAAAACTGCATTTTCTGGGTAAGCTAACCGAGATCTAAGCCCTGTTGTTTTCGAGGAGCATATTTATTTTGTATGTGAATGCATGGAAATAATATTTTATTGAGCATGAACTCCAATGATATCTTCAACAACAACCCCAATTCTCCTTCTTAATATTATAATGTGTTTTGCACTAGCTCACTTGGTTAAAAGTTGTTTTATTGAGTAAGAGGTATTGAGTTCAAGTCTCTTTTTTGTTCCTTTTTTTTAAGTTCATGCATTCATTGTAAAGTGAATTTCACTTAATTATAAAATTGAATCACTATAAAATAACTTTAATATTTTTTTTTTTAATTTATTTATTTTGCATGCAACTTTCATTTATAAAGTAACTTCATTGTAAAAGTGATTCTCCCTTATACTATAAAAGTGGGTCACTTCATAAGACACTTATTTGTAAAAGTGAGCTTATAGACACAGTTAGATAAGAAGGAGCATCACCATGTGGACCAACTTCTACTTTCCACATGGCTCTTTGGTTACCATTTATGCATTTTTTCGAAAGGGCATAATTTTCACATCCGAAGTATGTTTTTAGTGTCATTTTTTTAAATAGCCTATTTCTTTGAGATATTTCTATCTAGAACATAAGTTTTATCTTGTAAATCCATATTATTTGCATATTTTAATATGGATTCTCCCAATGATCATTTTCTTGCCAGTATCAATCTACTTCTCATGGAAATCCCATATGGAGGATGTGCTAAGAACAAAAAGGATTGTACCAGATTACCTTGGGAACAAAACAATCCCCCTATGATGATGAAAATAAATTCAAATGGGATAACAAGAATGATGAAGCATGTGGAATAATAATAATGTCCATCTCTCCTAATTTAAGGTTTCACCTTCAAGGAATTGATGAACGAGATAAAGCTTGGGAAAATCTTGAAGTTGTGTTTGGTAAACACAATATTATTCGAGCCTAGGTGTTGGAAAATTAGTTAATGAATTTAAATCCAAATGATTTTCCTTCAAGTGAGTATTACTTATCTAATTTCAAAACACTTATTATTTTATGTATAGACTGTAAACTAGATATATAGAAAGATTGATGCATATATTCTATCATTGCTAAGCTTGTTAGTGCTTATTTTATTTTTTTATATACCTTGTATGCCACCAGAGAAGATCTAGGGAGTGTTTATAAATAACCCTCTCTTGATTTCATTTGTGATTATTTTATTCGAGAATAATATGAGCTTTTGAAACTAAATTTGGAGTATTTTTGCAAGTTTCTTGGTGGTTGTGTTCAGTTAGGGATTTTCTTGATGAGTCTTCGTGTATGGAAGTGATATTTGTGAAATTATTCTTAATTGAATGATTATATTCTTATTTATATTGAATTTACATTCAAGATTATGAGATTTCTTGATTAAACCCTAGGAAGACTAGCACATGTTACTGTCCTCGCTTTAAAATCCTTCACCTACTAGATCTTGTCAACTAGCCATTTTTCTTGAAGCATGTGCTAAGGCCTTGCCATTGCAACACCTTAGTATCAATTGCTTCATTTTAGCCGATTTGTTTCTTCATCATTGAGTTAAAGAGCGAGGAAATATACTAAGGCCTAGGGTTACCTACACCCTAGTAACTATTTTCCGCTTAGGGCTTGATAATTGGAGCCTTGGGTTACCAACACTCCAATCTATCAATATATTTTGTCTTTGACTCTCCTATTATCATTTTTCTTCAACATTTGCTTCCATATCATTGACTGCATTTTCCCTAAAAGCACTATTCTAAGTCCTCTTTTGAGTAATTGATCGAAACAACCATCAAAACCTATTCTTTGATCTTTCTACTAACCATTTCTAACCCTAGAATAGCCTAACTTACTAACAATATTTCTATTGTTACTAAAGTAAGCTACAACCATTAATTGTAGCATTAAAAGCTTATAAAAACAATTGAAAAGGTTGATTAATACATTGTCTTGTTTTCTTCTAATAAATGCTAGTATTATAATTTTAATGGTTGATGATTCTTAGTCATTTTGAAGCCATTTCAAGGCATTTAATGTGAAGTATTATATCATCAATACTTTCTATTATAATTTTTTGTTTAATTCATCATTATCAACGAATTTCTTCATTTGAGAAAGTCTATGGTTTTATGAAGTGCTAACCAATAAGTGTACTTTCAAGTATATATAGTTTCTTATTGCTATGTTCCAGGAAGGTACACTTTGATATATTATCATTTCATTGGTTATAAAACTGAGACTTTCTGATTGATGGTGACTTGTGAGAGGGGATATTTTATTAGCAATTTTGACCTTGCCTTCTCAAACCCCTAGGTCACTGGGGACATCTCCCATGGGCCTACAACCCTAAATAGAAAGAGGAATCCTATGGAGGTGACAATGATAGGATACCCTCAAGTTACGCCAATTTGCTCTCCTTTTACAATTCCTCTATCAAAGTACAAATTGTGCGATAAAATTTTGGCGTCGTTGTCGGGGAATACTAATTCAATATTCCTCAAACAACTCTTTTTCAGTAAGACTTATTGAGAGAATTTTTCTTACAAGATTACCTAGCGACTCCACTGAGGGTGATTCCCTCATTCATTTGATAATTTCAAGAAAATTGTCTAGCGACTCCACTAATGACAAAGCCAACCATGACTTCTCAATGGGACCTAAGAAACTTCAAACATTTAGACATGAGTAAAATCCCAAGATACCCTCGACAAATGCCCTCGAAGTACCAAAAATGGTTCCCTAGAGTCACTGGTAGTGATGGGGTTAGAGCCAAAAATCACATGGATGATTTTTAGGCTTTCGTTCAAGTCCACCCTATCAGTGATGATGTTGAAGATTTGACAATGAAAATTTTCTCTTCCACTCTTCATGGCAATGCGAGGAAATGGCATGATAATCTCCCCGTTGCTAGCATCACATCTATGGATCAGTTAGAAAAAACCTTTCTCAAAAAATGGGGAAATAAATTGGAAGATATCCAAATGTTACTAAAAAGACTAGAATATATATAAAAAAAATGAGAATGAAACTGTAAGGGATTTCCAGAATAGGTTTGGGATATTGTTGTTGACGATTAAAATCGCAACGATGAATTCTGCCCACAAAGGATTGCTACAACGCTATTTTTTAATTATGATAATAATATAATACTAGTAGGTGGGACCCCCTTGTAGACTAGAGGCACAAGGATAGACATATCACACATATTTTGTTGTTGTTATGATGTTGCCTACATAGTCCTACATTTTTTATGATGCAGTCTTGGTTTCATTTGGCATGATAATTAGTGGTTAATGCATTATTGTTGAATGCTATTGGTAATCACTTGCGACACAAAAAAAATTCCATGGGTATGAGGATCATGTTATTTATGGGTGCTATGTTATAACCTTGTCACTAATTCATATATTTATTACTTATCCACATATATGAAAGAGATAATTAAATGGTAGTGTTACTGCACAATTTGTACTTAAGATAATAGACGGATGAAAGGAGGTCAAACTGGTGTAACTGAACCAATTCCACCACTGTCACCTAAATGGGAAGGCTCTTTCTGTTTAGGGAGGTAAGGCCCAGGGGAGACATCCCCGGTGACCTGGGGTTTTGAGAAGGAAAATGTCTTAAAGGCTAACTAATAATTCCCCCCTCACAAGTCACCACCTATCAGATAGTCCTAGATAATCAACCAATAAATATAAGTAATAACCAAAAAGTGTACCTACCCAAGACAAAGAAACAAATAAACTATACCTATGCAAGCTCACTTGTTGGTTAGCACTTCATATAATTATTGACTTCTGATATAAAGCAATTGAAAATAATACAGATGAAGTAAATCAATGATGTAAACTAGCAATGATTATAATATATCACTTCATAAGAAATGATAATGGCAATCAATGTAGCAATATCAACATTAAGAAACAACGTCTTAGCTAATCATTCAATTTCTTGTAAAGATACAAATGTTGCAATGGTGTAAGTATAGCATAAATAAACAATGGCAGTAGTAGGTTTATTAGATGTTAGTCTATTCTAGGGTTAGAAGGTTAGGTATTTGTTCAAATTATTTGGTTGTTTAAAATTGTGACCAAGGTAGTCAAACAATGGAGGTCTTAGATCAATTCTTTATTAAGGAAAATAGAGTAAAAAAGGGATACAAATGTTAAAGGGCCGAAATGATAATAGCAGGGCTAGAGACAAGAGGTTTTGATGTTGAAGTGTTGCTATATAAAATATTCAACAAGTCAAACCCTAGGGGAGATGGCTCACTATGGTGTATATGGCCTAGGTCCTAGTGCGTCTTCCTCCTTCTCTAGCTCAAAAGACAAATTTTAAATGGCTAGCTTGAGCAAGAAAAGATATGGCTGATAACAAGAGGGTTAAACGTTGAGGTGTTGCTAAAGCAAGGCCTCAAAAATGAAACCCTAGGGGAGAGAGGCTCACTAAGGTGTAGAAACCCTAGGCCTTAGTGTTTTCTCCTCCTTCTTCAACTCATTGACAAGAACAAAACAACTAGATTGAGTGATGGATAAGGATAAGACAGTTTGATGATGAAGTTTTTCTATGGCAAGGATTCCTCAATCGAACCCTAGGGAAAATAACTCACTAAGGTGTAGAAACCCTAGGCCTTAGTGAGTTTTCTCCTTCGTTAACTCAACAACAAGAAAAATATGTCTAGGATAGAAGAATAGGATTAGAGTGTTGCTATGGAAAGGCTCTATCTAACTTCAACAAAATAAAATGGCTCTTTAACTTGGTAGGGACATGAGACAAGGACCTTAGCATGTGCTTGTCACCTAGGGTTTTAATTCACCAAATTATAATAACAAATGAAAGTAAATAGTACCATAACCATTCAATCAAGAAGTGTTGCAGAAATTCACTTACATTACCCAAGAATTCCAATAGCCAAACCCTAGTTGTAAAACCTTCCACCAAGAAGAAATGCTAAAATAGCCAGGAAATAGTCTCCTTCAACAAGTGCACACCAATTTTTCAGCCAAAAAAATCTAAATGAGGGTGAAAATTTCATACCTCACCAAGTGGTGAGTGAAAGATGATGATAAGATGAGAGTCAAAACCCTCAATATATAGCATACCAATGACCTTTATTAAAATTTAGGTCATTAAAAGGCCGACAAGGAAAAAATACCAAAATAATATTGTTTCACATTAAAGTGTCATAATGAAACCCTAATCAAGAAAAAGGCAAGATGTCATTCCCCTTCTATGGTGACATTATCCATTTTTACAGAAAATGCAACCTCTTGGAGCAAAATGTTAGCCCTCCTTGGGATTCTCCAACCTTCCACATGTGCCAAACTACCATGACATCTCCCAAAACATACATGAAGTTGGATAATGTCATGAGCCTCCTGGGTGACGTCCTGGGCCTTCCAAGGCCAACGTTCCAATGAAGAGGGCACAATCCCCCTAGGTAAGGCTCTGTCAGGGTGCCTGTGTGGAACGTCCTCTTCTTCTCTGGTGAAAACCCCTATGTCCTGTCTCTCTCCCTTGTTGGGGTCTCATCATCCATCTAGTGGGTTGTTCAGCCCCATGGAGGTCTGAGCTAATCATCTCCCCATGTGTACTTGTCCAATCTGGTACCTCTCCATCGGGCATGATCCTGCACATCAACAGCTACGCCCTCCATGGGCTCATAAGTCACAGGTATCGTAGAAATGTCAATCACATCTCATCATAAATATTATTAAACATGTGCATAAAACCCCTTTTACCCCAGTCAAGTGATCAGAGACATTATACAAATATGTAATGCAAGTTTGGAGGAGGTGACAGGGCATCCTATTGGGCTAGTTCCCACTGGAAAAGGGATGTTTTCGTAAGATATTTTATCCAAGTCACGTAAATGGGTGAGGTGGATAAGGGATGTCCTGACAAGGGGTGTACTGGAAGCAGGGAAATGCAGGGATTACCCATGGGTGCCTTTGTAGAAGGAGAGTTGCACCTATCCTGGATGAAAATGTTTCCAAGCCCATTTCTGCCTTTTATTCCTTATTCTTTATTGTTTTTTCTTCAGGAAGATAATCATGCGACACTTCCCTGGTGTGGTGACCATTGGTGGCAGTGTTACCCACAAGTACTTTCATATAAATGATAAGGTTGGCTCGTGATGAGACCCCCTTTCTCTTGTCCATGCAACTAAGAGCCACTATCCTGGCATGGTAACCAACTGCTAGTAGTGTCATACTGTTAGGTACCCATGGACCTAATAGGTTGGCTCGTGATGACACCCCCTATCCTCTAACTAGGTCTTGTTTTATTATTTTTATGGGTCCCTCTTGTTTCTTACTGAGAAGCTCTTTATTGCTTTCTCGGGGTGTTGTTGGGAAAAACACCCTACAGACTAGAAAATAGAGTTCAGACTTTGCATGCAGATATGAACGAATAGAAACTACTTTCTACCTTCATCCCTAGATTTAAATCCCCTTTTCTCAGTAAATGCATGGAAAGATCAACCTACCTCGTTACCGGCGTTTGATGTCAATCTTTCGTTGTGCTTGATTACTTGTTCACAATGCTCCTTCCAAAGATGACCTACATTCAAGACAAACAAAAACTATGCATGCATGCTACTTCTATACTAACGGGTTAGAAATCAAACATAAACTAATCAAACCATAGAAAGTTCATGAATTTGGATGGGAAAAACATTCTCTTTATTACTTAAAATGAGTCAACTTACAAAAGTTGAGACTGGCCACCGCTCCTTGAACCTGATCCTGGGCTCCTCTTCTTCTGTCCTTCAACTACTTTTCTTTAAATATCCTTTGGCATTTAGGAAAGGCTAAAGGGTTGGGACAATGGAATACGTAAAATGGGCAGAGTTTCTTTGCTATATTTTTTCCTCTTCCAAATGGTACCCCTACCCCTTCTTTTATAGGCTAGAAGGAGCTAGGTTTTTGGATGAACCCTCGGCCATGCATGGCTGGGAGTTTCAGTTAACTCACCCATAGATTTTTGTTCCGTCGGCAACTTTCCTTTTTTCGTGCTTTTGTAGGTACATGCGGGCTATTGTGAGTCAGCCAGCATGTACATGCGTGCAATAATGGGTTAGGGAGCGTGGGCCTTTACACAAGAGGATTTTCAAAGAGTTGTTCAACAGAGTTTTGGCAAAGAAGGGATATGAGTTGGCCTAATGCCAGGTAAGCATGTGTGGTGAAATTTAGGGTTATAATAGATCCCCCCTAATGTGTGAGGTCAGAAGAGCATCTGATGGCCAAAATACATTACCAATATTTACTGATGTGCCGAACGATTGAGCCCAAGGATCAGGAATCAGGAGGTGTTGTCTGCAACATAACAAATGTCTCACCGAGGTGGGAATACCCATGCTCAGGATAAAATACAACCATGGATAACAATCAAATACACTGTAGATCCATGTCAAATAACTATAAAGAGTAGCCGCAAACAATACACAATGGAGCTACATCTCAAAATCAGAAAGATATACATATAGAGTATCCATCTTCTAGAAGATGATTCAGCCTAATGGCTAGACTTCAGATCTCGAGCAACAACTTCAAAATCTTCCAAAACTCAGGTAGGATTGTAATATGAGTGTACAACTACACTACCTAGAGGTCTTCGACGGCTCGTCGGTCATAGACGTGATAATCTTGATGATCGGACTGAAGGCTTTAGTGATTTCGAACAAGGACTTGATTGGACATTCAGGATGGCTGGGTATGCAGACAAGAGATATATTGCAGAGGGGCCAACTCAGGCTTAGTGACAAAATTCCCTTGGACAATAGCACGACAAGTGATGAGACTCAGGCAACATGTATGTTAATCATAATTCTACGAAGCAGGAGGCAACACAAACTCTCCATATGTTTGGAAGAATAATCAAACGGTGGAGGACACAACTCTATATAGTGAGAAAATCTTCCTAAGGTCGTACCACATCCCATAGTCTGATGATCAAACAGACAGATGTGCTTTATCCAAGGGCGACTCATTATGCTGCCAATAAAGAAAATACTTTTCCCATCCTCTTTTGGGGGTATATTTGATTTTTTTATTCTTTTCGATAATTTTGGAAAAAGAATAAAGGAATATTATGTTACAATGGAGGAACGAGTATTGCAAACATACAAGCTCAAGGCACAAGGACAAGACTGATGTTCTGGTAAAATGATACTCGGGAAAAATCCTTCGGCGGCCTAAGGTGTTAAGACGCAGAAGCAAACTGTCACAAGGCTGGTGGATAAGGTATGCAAATGTGATTGATAAAACACACAATGGTAATGTCCTTTGATGTAAGTTTAACGAGCCCAAAGAAGGTAAGATCAATGGTTTTTCATGTTTAGAGAGTCTGAAAAAACATAAAAGGAGACTCCATTGGGGTACCTTTTTTGAGGATAGTCTAGTCGATTCAAAAAAGGGATAAACTAGCGCCGATTAGACGTCAATTCAAAACCATTTTAACGAGTGTGACAAGGACAAGATCACTCAGCTATTTTTTCACTTTTAAGGAGTCTGAAAAAAGCTTAAATATGGACTCTGTCAGGAATATTCTTCTGGACCAATTTAACGAGTGTGAAAGAATAAGGTCACTCGGCGATCTTTTCAATTTTAGGGAGTCTGAAAAGAGCTTAACTATGGACTCCGTGGGGGTTTATTTTTCGTAAGTTTAGTCCCTCAGGCCCAAAAAAGGGATAAAATTATACCTGAGAGTACTCTTCTAAAGAACACAAATTCGATAGAGTATACCTTTGTTCGTACAGTTGACCGTTCGGACTCAAAAAGGGGTAAAATACCACCGGACATATATGACTTCAAATTTCATTTTAACGAGTGTGAAAGGCCACAAGATCGCTCGGCAATATTTTCATTTTTAGAGGGTTTGAAAAGGGATTAAAAGGAGATCCATTTATTTTTGCGAGTCCTGAGGGTGAGACAGAGAGAGAAGAAGAATCATGCAAATGAGGTTCAAACTCATATTCAGGAAAGACTATAAGGACTCCTGAGCCTACAGTGTTTTAGATATGGCATGGACACCATAATGCAACTAGGACCTACCTAGGGCATCCATGTTATGGTAAGCTCTACCGCCAAGTTGTGACACTTCTAAAGTAGATATGATGGTTCTGTGTCACAACCTGATGGGATCGATCCTATAGAAAAGGAAAAAGACAACGAGATGCAAAAGCTGGGGTAATAAGCTAACCTATATGCTCAAGTTGATTCTTGGAAAAATTTTTATGGACCATCCAAAATTTTCTCAAAACTCAAAAAAGTGTCCCAATACCCAATCAAATCCCTCTCATATAACTCTTGAATCACTCTAAATGGTTTTTGGTATAAAGAAACTGATAAGGGAGGCCAAAAAAGTGACAATAAGAGGCCAAAAAGTCTATAAATAGAAGCTGGTAGCTCATTATCACCATTGCTAATTTGGAAATTGACTCTGGAGCCAAAAGACCCCCTTTGCTAAAAACGGTGATTTCGGGAGCTACAGTGGACGAAACGAACTTCTGCTTGGACCAAGTAAGTACAAACTCCCTTATCTAGCTATTCAATTCTTCAATTTTGTCTTTAAGTTCATTTTTTGGGTGGGCATCAACCTTAAAAAAGTCCACCCTAGGTACACGAGGTCTGTCTCTGGACAGGACACATGTACACTAGAGCAGAGTAAAGGCTACCCACATGTACACGTGACTGTCGCCTCTACAGCTCGCGTGGACCCCCCCCCAACCTTTGTAGAAAAAAGAATTAAAAGGCAAGTGTTGACCCTCCTAAACCTTGTTGTGTTGGCAGGATGTATGTCCAGTGGAGGGAAAGGGAGCATGAAGCAATCAGTGAGTTGGTTGCAGGAGATCTGAATGTCGTGGCCGTGTTGATGCAATGTGGTTTACCAAAGTTCTTTCTATGTCCATTTATGCGTGCACAACCAAGGCTACTGAATGCCTTGATTGACTACTATCACCCTAATGCAGAGGCCTTTATGTTATAGGGGCAATCACTGGTGCCCACCATCGAGGATATCTATTTTTTGACTGGCCTCTCAAGGAGAGAGGAACCAGTCAACTTTAGGATGTTTCCTGCGGGACCGAGTAAGATATCAGAATTGATAGCCAAGCACTGTGAGGCTGGGACTGATCGTGCAGGCTCCCAGGTACCTATTAGTAAGATCACTAACCTATCACTGCAGGCGATATTATTACTGATTGGGCGGATTACCGGTTCTGCAGCCTTGCATCAGGCTTCTCGTGCACAGATGAACTATGCGATCTAGTGCTTGAATGCACAGATTTTTGACTGGAGTACCACATTACTGGAGTGCATGAAGAGGAAATTGACAAATTGCCGACAGTGGACACAAAGGAATTTCGGGTTTGGGATGATCTTGTGTTCATTTTTCTTTGAGAGAGTTCCGAGCTTTAGCCCTTGGGAAGTAGTACGAGGACATCATGCCTCATTTCCTGCAGTGTGTAGATAGGCAGTATTACTTCCACGATAGGGTGGTGGAAGGACCAATGAGTCCTTCGATGATGACTTCTTTGCGTGGTTGTCACGGTAGATACCTGTGATCAAGGATTACCCATATGCAGAGATAGATTTTTCTAGAGATCCTGGGATACCCATGCCTCCTGGTGAGGAGTGAGGGGAGATGGGTAAGTCTCCACCTTTGTAGTTTTTTTTGTTTGCATATGTAATTTTTATGTCATTTTTGTGATATATATCATTTTTTTGTATGCCATAGTATTTGATGGGTAAACATTTGTTGCATGCAGATGTGGGACCCGTGCAACCTACCGATTATGCACGGAACAGGTGTCATCCTCAGCCAGAAGCCGCAGCTGTCACTGCCGGAGGAGCAGCAGTAGCAGGGAACCTCCCAGTCAGGGAGGCTAAGAGAGTCCTTAGACTAGTTGAGCGGAACTTCACTGCACTCACTCGCACAGTCCCGATGGCAGAGATAGAGGACCTGCCGCCATCCATGTAGCCTCATGTAGTGGGGGTACCTCGGACGTGGGTCCGATTGTTTAGGCATTTAGCCCATGTTGTGGACTATTATAATAGGGCCCATAGGCCCTGAACCTATTTAGACTTTTTACATGCCACGAGCACTTACATGTATATATTTTTTGAGGGCATAAGCCCTGTGATTCATTATTAGTCCCATTTGTTAGGCTCTTGCATCCATCTATGTACTTTGGTTGTTTTATGATGTTATATATCATTTTTTGATCTTTTTTGTCTTATAGATCATGTGTGCAAAAATGTATTTACATGCTTATGTCAATGTTCTTTCATATGTGTGCAAGATGCCAATCTAAAATTTGATTAGCTAGAGTATCTATAATTTGGTTTAATCGCCTAGGAACATGAAAATATGTAATATAATCAATGTTTCGTTCTAAGAGATTTACCCTAAGGAATCGTTAGTGTAAAGTTGGATCATGAACCCGGTATACTCTGTTTAGCTGTGACACAACTAGTTGAGCGTCTAGATAGACCAAAAGATGAGAGATACCCAATGAAAAGGAATCATGAAGCAACTCAATAACTGCACTATACTTGGTGACATTATTTGTGGTGTCAGCTAAGCATATACCTCCGGAAGATAACAACTGGCCCTGAGGTGTAAATATTACCCAAGCTGCGGAGGCAAGCCTCCGCATGTGCTGACTAGCACCATCTGCATACCCAACGAACACCTCATAATTACTTGACATCTGCCATATTGACGAAAGATAACATCAATGACACATCCATAACACTTAAAAGAAACTAAAAAGTAATAGTACAAAGACTATACATATGTTACAAAAAGTTACCCACAGTGACCTGTCTATGAGTAATACTTCTTGAGGTAGAGCCCATTTCTAGGCTCCGCCAAAGCATTCCCTTCAAAATCAACCAAACAATAAGCACCCTTTTTTGATACCTCTTTTATGATGAAGGGTCCGAACCACATGGGTTTAAATTTTCCTGCCCCCAGGGGGTTCTTATCTTGGTCATAGACTAGGACAAGGTCGCCTTCAGAGAAAATCCAAGGACAAATGGACCTATCATACTGACACTTGATCTTATGTTTGTGAGCCTCATTGGCCAGGGCCGCATTGCAATGCTGGTCATTGAGTTGCTCAAGGTGTACTAATCGTTCTTCCTCTAGGCCATAAATGAGTTTAAAAGATGAGAAACCAGTTGCAGTCTTAACAGATGTTCGGTAAGCCCATAATGCCGAGTATAACATCAAATGCCAATTTGACTTGGCTAAGTTGATAGTTCGCTGTAGAATAGTATTAAGAGTTTTGTTTACAGCTTCCACCTACCCATTGGCTTGGGGGTAGTAAGGTGATGAATTCTCTTTCCGTAACCCAAGCTTTGATGTTAATTTGGTCATCATTTGGTTCTGAAAGTGACTTCCATGGTCAGTGACAATCTCTCTCGGGACACCGAACCTTGCTATGATCTGGTTGAATAAGAAGAGAGCTGCAGTCTCTCCATCATATTTAAACGTTGGCATAGCTTTCACCCACTTAGTGAAGTAGTCGACAACTACGATGATATAGAGGTGCCCCCTTGCTGACGGGGGTTTGCAAGTAGTGTAATCAATCCCCCACTTAGTGAAGGGACCAACTGTGATGACAAGAAACATAGGAGAAGGATGTGCCCTCATCTTCTGAGAGAAGAGTTGGCACGGATGGCACTTCTTGACCGATTCGATACAATATTTGATAAGTGTCAGCCAGAAGTAACCTTCTCGTAGAATCTTTTGGGTTGTTTCCAGCCCAGACAAATGATCGCCACAAGCTCCGGTATGGCAATCATTGAGCATGATGACTACCTCCTCATGTGTGAGACATCGACGTAAGACACAATCTACACCTCTTCGATACAACGTATCATCAAGTATGAGATAATTCTTAGCCTGATGGCATATCCACCAACGCTTGTCACGAGAAGCAGAGGTGGGGCACTTCAAAGTCTGGAGATAGATAAGTATATCTCCGTACCAGGGATCTGAAGATGTAATCAAAAACATATCTCCCTAGATAGGTGATTCCTCAGGCACAACATCACCTGACTCAGCCAGAAGTTCCGAAATAATCTCTGCGAAGACCAATGACTTTTTGGACTTTGCTGAAACAAAGTCTAAGTCAAATTCTTGGAGGATGACTATCCATCTACTGATTTTTCTGCCTATAACTCATCATGTCAACATGTACTACAATGGATTCACAACAACAATGATGGTGGTATTGCGAAATAGAACACATTGACGGAACTGTTGAACAGCATGAATTGTTGCCAACGCAAGTTTTTCGATATGAGAATAATTGAGTTCTAGTCCTATGAGGCCTCGACTCAGGTAATAGATCACGTATTCTGAGAACGAATCATCTTCCTAAACTAAAACCATGCCAATGGTTGACTCTGCGGCAGCCAGATATAATAATAAATCTTTTCTATAGTTAGG
>JASDQU010500318.1:189847-211706 GCA_032191745.1 Picea mariana | reverse complement strand
GTGGTCGGACCCTGTGCTCAAATCTGACGCCTGAGATCTATCCTCCTCTTTAGCGCACTCTTCTTGTCTTTATTAAGATCTGACGGCCCTCATGCTATCGATAATTTTGGATGGGATCCAACGATCAGAAATGCTTCTCGAGCCTTCGATCATTTTGTCAATGTTGCGTTGCCTTCGATCATTCGATCTTCCTGGACTTATCTTCTCTTTGCCTGTTGATCATCACTGCTGTACTCAAGCCATCATCACTGTTGTACTTGCCAGCGTTGCCTTCGATCATTCGATCTTCTTGGAATTATCTTCTATTTGCCTGTTGATCATCGGTGCTGTACTCAAGCCATCATTACTGCTGTACTTGACATCAATGACAAGATTACGCTGCCTGTAAAACATACCAAACATCCTCTACACTATCTCTTCTGATCTTATCGAGGTTGCTCTGCAGCTTCTTCCCAAAATACTTCTGGTGCCCGTCTGTTACATTCTTCCTGTATTCATGCCATCTTCATTGCTGTACTTGCCATCAATGACAAGCATATGCTACCTGTTAAACATTTCCAACACAACATCCTCACAACATACTCTGTATGTACTCCTCATGCCGCCCTCCAATCACGCAACATCCTCGAAACATCCTCTGTATGTCCTCCTCACGCCACCCTCCAGTCACGCAACATCCTCTCTATGTCCTCCTCACGCAACACCCTCTGTATGTCCTCTTTGTTCAACTGACCACAATTGTCGTTCCCAGAATGAGAGTGGATTCATAAGTTATATCCTCTCCACACCCATATCAGTTGCATGATCAAATAATTTCTTGTGTATGTTTGTCTATAGGGAAAAGAAACACCCATCTCAGCTACCCGATCAAACATTTTCCTGTGTATGTTTGTCTGTAGGGACAATAAACACTCTTCAAGCATCCCATTCTTCCAAGAAGCACCGACCTTCTGATGCATTCCGATATAGTAGGCCGGCTCCACCAATTGAAAACAAGTACACCTCGCGCTCACATTCAAGGTAAAATTATCATTTCTTTATTTTTTTATCTAAATGTTTATTTTTAATCTGACAGATTTTGGTCGTGAAGGGAATATTAAAATTCAGTATCCACCTTGCTTTCCCCCTTATTTCTCTATAAAAAATTCAAACAAACTCTCTAAATGTTCATATTTACCTGTTCTTTATAGACTATCAAGCCTAACACTCGTTTGATAATGATTCCTATTATCAATTTCTTTGCATACAACATAATAAACAAACCAAAACATAAAATACTCAAATGTATCCATCTACACCTGAAATCCTCCTTCATGGACGTCCTCCTTCAATTGACCTTTAAATAAAGTTGGGAAAATATCCTCTGAAAGGCACTCGAATGGATACACATAGCGAACCACATTCTCCTCATCTATGGTGAAGATTGAAGGAGCAAACCAAATCCTTTAAAAAGCTTCCATGTACCTCTTTCTTGTTCCTTCACCAAAACCGCCACTACCACTGAAGAAGCCGTCGCCGTTGCCTGTAGTGATACCTAAATAGCTCATTTTAGATGCAATAACCATCGGTTCCAGCCAACTGTTCAAACTCGAGCTCTCCCCCAACAAAATATTTCACTAATTAGATGAGGCCAAGGTTGCGCTTGCAACTATAGTGTATTTCCTAAAACAATAATGTCTTTCAAATGCAGTGATACTTTCAGATGCAGGGATACTTTAAGATGCAGGTATATTTTCAATAATTAGATGAGGCCAAGGTTGCGCTTGCAACTGTGGTGTATTTCCTAAAACAATAATTCCTTTTAGATGTGGGGATACTTTCAGATGCAAGTTTTGAAACTAATGGATGCACACTGGTCGTGCCTCCCACTCATAATGGGGAATAACACATTCAAGAATCAGTCAATCATGGTGGGATAAGTAATCCCTTGTGAATGCCATAACCTACTCTAATCTTGGATCAAACTGGAGATTTGTCATTCAAACCTAATGAATGTTGGAGATACGTGTTCCACAACCATGCCGTCTTTTGTGTTCGATGACACTTGTCAACCTCTTTGCCATTTGTAATTTGGAATACTCGAAAAACTTGATAATGAATATGTATAAATTTATGAGGTGAGGTAATTGGTTCACTGTGATTTCTTGTTTGTATAAGAATTTTTACCTCGAAATGAATATCTACAGATGAGGTAGTTGGTTGAGTGTGATTTCTACTCCTTATAAGATTTTTTACCTCTTAAAAAGTGTAGATAAGAACCTATGTATTTGAATCCTCCTATATGTATGCGTACGCTTGTTAGAATATATATATATATATAACCTTATCGATTAAAAGTCTTTTGAATTGTTCTTCTCATTATTTTCTCACAATTTTAAATAATGTCGGTAGTGCACGGTGTCACGTGGAATTCCAATATGTTCTTGCCTCTAGAAGCAAACAACTATTCATTTATTCTTCTTTGCATTCCAAAGTATAGCCGCCGCCGCCTTCATTGCACTTTTGAACAGTGTATTGTCCGAAGTATCTTTATAAGTTTTGGGTATGTCTATTTCATAACCGTTGTCAAATTAATCCATGCTTTGTTTTATTTTATGTCTTGGGATTGCGTTCTATTAAGTTGTGTTTCACGTTTTAGATTAAATTTTCCAGGTTGAGGGTTGCATTCTCTTATGTTGAGTTTTATTGTTTTAAAAGGTTTATGTTATTAAAAATAATATACACTCTTAAGTGTAGTGTTTTGTTTAGCATCATTGAATGGGATTATGACTTTTATATTTAGATTTTTAACATTATTTAAGTTTATGTTATTAAAAATAATATACACTCTTAATTGTAGTGTTTTGTTTAGCATTATTGAATGGAATTATGTTTTTTTATATTTAGATTTTTAACATTATTCAATTCATTTTTTAATTAGGTTTTTTCATAGAGTGAAAATCCAAATATATTTGTGAAGAAAGAACCATCTTATTACAATCAACATGTTATATATCATTTTTTTAAGATTATTCAAAACATATAATTTTTAAAATAGTGGACAAATCTCAAATAAGATCATTTTAATCACAATATTAATTACAATAATATCTTTATGATTCTAATCATTAACATTAATATGAAATTTTTTTTCGAATTACTTTGTCATTCTCATTCGCCAGCTTAGAAATATGCTAATTATAATGAGTACATAAATATATTTTTTAATGAAAATATGTCATGTTTTCCTTTATGAAATTTATTCCCTAATTTATTATCTTATATAATTAAATCATTTTATCATTTCTTTAATTAATTATGAAATTAAATTTTGAAAGTTATAAATTTAATTAATTATGAAATTAAAATTTGAAAGTTATAAATATGAGATTAAGTTAGTTTAAAAATAGTAGAAATTTTAACTAAATTTGTAAAATGTATAATAAAAATAAAGTTTAAGAAAAATTATATAAAATAATTTTACTCAATTTTATAATGTATTTTTCAAAAGTTTAGAAAGATAAAAAAATAATAAATTTGATATTTTCATTTTCATTATTTTAAATCTAAAGTGAACATTAATCATCATCCTTATAAAATTATTAAAAAAAAAACTATAAATTAATATAGATTTCATATAAAAATTAAATATATAATATTTATTATTTTATTAATTATTAATTATAATAAGTATAAAAACCTTATAAAATTATTTAAAAAAAAACTATAAATTAATATAGATTTCATATAAAAATTAAATATATAATATTTATTATTTTATTAATTATAATGAGTATAGAAATAGGTCTTTTAAATGAAAATATGTCATGTTTTCTTTTATGAAATTTATTGGACATCTTATGATTTATTATCTTATATAATTAAATCATTTTATCATTGTTTTAATTAATTATGAAAATTTAAAAGTTATAAATATGAAATTAAGTTAGTTTAAATTTTTTTTTTTTTTTAAATTTATAAAATTTATAATAAAAATAAAGTTTAAGAAAATTAATATGAAATAATTTTACCCAATTTTATAATGTATTTCTCAAAAATTTAAAAAAATAAAAAATAATATTAAATTTGATATTTTCATTTTCATTACTTTAAATCTAAAATGAATATTAATCATAATTAAAAAAAAATTAATATAATTTACATATAAAAATTATATATATAATATTTATTATTTTATTAATTATTAATTATAATGAATAATAAAATTTATTCCCTGACATCTTTTTTTTTGTTTGTTAATTTGTGCGGGACCTGTTGGTTACGCTATTAACCTGTGGCTTGAGAAACCGCGACTCAAGGGCATCTAAGTCGTCAAAATCACCCGGGGATCGCACCCGGCCTGAGCCACACCAACCCTTAACATGGTTGGATTTTTTGTCCCCGCAGGTTTCTAACCGGTGACTTTAACATCACAGAGTGGCTTAACAACACACTCCATCATTGACTCTCCTACACCTCGGGGACTATTCCCTGACATCTTGTGATTTATTATCTTATTTAATTAAATCATTTTATCACTGTTTTAATTAATTATAAAAATTTAAAAGTTATAAATATGAGATTAAATTAGTTTAAAAATCATACTTTTTTTATTAAATTTGTAAAAAAAATTAATTAAATTTATAATAAATATAAAGTTTAAGAAAAATTATATAAAATAATTTTACCCAATTTTATAATGTATTCTTCAAAGATTTAAAAAAATAAAAACAATAATAAGTTTGATATTTTCATTTTTATTACTTTAAATCTAAAATGAAATTTTAAAAATTATTTAATTTTATTCTCTTTACTTTACTTTATTGGTCTCAATTACAAAACACCACCATCATCATAAAAATATTAAAAATATATATATTATAAATCATAATATCATAACTTACAATTATTAGAAAATTCATAAAATATAACTTTATTAATCTCAATAACACCACCATCATCATAAAAATTAAAAAAAAAATATATTATAAATCATAATATCATAAATTACAATTATTAAAAAATTCATAAAATATAACTTTATTAATCTCAATAACACCACCATCATCATAAAAATATTAGAAAAAATATATTACAAATCATAATATCATAAATTACAATCATTAGAAAGTTCATAAGATATAACTTTATTACTCTCAATTGACAAACATCACCATCATAATAAAAATATTATAAATATAATATTATAAATCACAATATCATAAATCACAATTATTAGAAAGTTCATAAGATATAAAAAGTGATTATTACAAAGTTCATAATATATTAAAAACACCATCATCATAGAAATATTTAAAAAAAATATATTATAAATCACAATATCGTAAATCACAATTATTTCAAAGTTCACAAGATATTTAAAAAAGTGATTATTACAAAGTTAATAAGATATTAAAAAAGCTTGAAATTTTATTTTAAAAATATTTTTCAACCAAACATAAAAGAATAATATTTATATTTTTATGCCTCCCTAATGCTATTTAAAAAAAATCAAATATTACATTTCATGTTTTATAATCTTATACTTAATTAAAAGTGAATCACAAAATATTATTATGAAAGTTTTTGGAAAATTATTATTAATTTCTAATATTATAACGTCTAAAACATATTTCTTAAATGATTTAAAAAAAAATCAAATATTACATTTCATGTTTTATAATCTTATACTTAATTAAAAGTGAATCACAAAATATTATTATGAAAGTTTTTGGAAAATTATTATTAATTTCTAATATTATAACGTCTAAAACATATTTCTTAAATTAATTAAATTTCATGTTTTATAATCTTATGCTTAATTAAAAATAAATCACAAAGTATTATGAAATTTTTTGAAAATTATTATTAATCTCTGATATTATCTAAAACATGTTTCTTAAATTAATTAAACTATTTTCTAGAGATTCCTTCAATAATAATAATAAAAAAGTTAGAACAACTTCACCGTGGATAAATATAGCTTGATAAACATGTAATAGATAATATGAATATAAGTTTTAGATTTCAATACGCTTTAATAAGAAGAATGATGTACACCATTAAGTATTGTTGTATATTATGTTTCTATAATGTGATTTAAAAGATCATTGTAAAAGTTTTGAATGTTAAAATTATTAACATCAAAGTACACTTAGGTAGAACCAATGGGATTCGTTATGAGGTTAAAAAATTACAATGTTATATAATAACGGGGAAGCTTTTCATATGCTAAAGTTTTAAAAAACCAATTATGCTTGTAAAATTAGATATGAAGAAAATGTATGTGGCATCAAGTTGGGATTATTTACCATTTAATGTTAGTGGGAAAATGTATTTTTAATAAAATGCTTCATATTTTTATTAATATATGAAAAAAAACCATTTTACAACAAATTGGTCATGAGATGGTCACCACAAGTTATCATTAAAAGGTGCAAAGTCTATCTAATCAAAATCGACCATCAAAATTAATGTGTCATAAAGCTTAAGGTAGAAAGAAATAAATACAAACAAACAAGTTATCCAATTAAAACAAGTGAACTAATTAAGATGTAGTAGGAATTAGCCTTACACTAGGAGCACTATCTTTATCCTTGGGAGGAAATCTCCATATTTCAATGGCAAGTTCAAGATCAATGACTATGGGATTTTATTCCTCATTTCCTTACTTGGGTTCTTTTGGATTATTTGGTTTGGAAATTACCAAAGGAACAATGAGAAACTTCTTGATCTAGGGGACATTTGGGGTTCTTTCTTGGGGTCAATGCCTTCATCTCCCTTGATGTTCTCTTACAATGTGGCCTATTCTATGGTGGTATGATTTACCACTTGAAGCTCAAGAGTGTGTAGAATGGGCAACAGATTGACCTTTAGGCCGCACCTTGCTCATGGTGCATGGTGCATTGGTCTAGTAGACCATAAGATTGTGTATGTGGCCTACTTCCATCTCCACCTTTCACATCTACATTTATATCTATATCAGTAGATGGGAACGTAATAGAGACTCCTCTTACTAGGTAAAATCAAAGTTTTGTTGAGATTTAGCAAATAAACATTAATTTATTATTTTCCAAAGATGACATAGTAYATCAATTCTAATCTAGCGATATGTTGTGTGAAAATCTATATCCCATGGAAGAGAATCTCCCAAAAGGGAAATATTCCAAGGGATATTGGATAGAAGCAAGGAGTGAAAAAACTTAAAATCCCATGCCTAAATTAATTAGGCATAACTACAAAATTAGAATAAATGTTTTAGGGTTTCGATCCTGCCTCAAAGTGTGCATTTAGGATGAGAAATGCTTAGGTATTTAAATCACTTCCCTATGGGTAAGTGTTGATGTCAGTCCCCTAACCAGAAAAAGAGTCAATTTTGAGAGGTAATCCCTGTGAGGAATAGGAATTGCTCTCCTTCTTTTTTAAAGAGGTGATTCTCATCTAAGTCTCGAAAGATTAAGAATTTGATTCCATACTTGACATCAATGATTGATGACAGGTTTGGAAGGTTGTAATAAGTAATTTATAAGAAAAGCCTCCAAGAGTATACATCAAAAATATTTAAGCAAACACTTCAAGTGAAACACACACACACACACACTTCTCCAAACTTGACATCAATGATTGTGGATGAGTATGGAAGGTTGTAATAAGAAAACTCTAGAAAAAACCCACAATAGCAACATCAACAATATCTAAGCAAACATTTCAAGTAAAAGACACACATAAACAAATCCTAGTGGGCTAATCAATCAATTCGAATGGATTGTTTCAAGATGAAATATATGACCCCAAGGGGGGGGCATATAAGTGGTTAAATGCACATATAATGTGTAAATGTATATGTAATAGGGCCATCCTAATAATATAGGGGCCACATGTGCAATATGTGAATAGGTATATATACAGATAATGTAGTGATTATTGGGGACATGTGATTGAGATGTAGGAATGTATTGGGTATTTGGAGGAGTTTATCCTATTCTTTAAGGAGTTATTGTGTAACTCATCTCTCTTCTCTATCTTGGAGTTGTGCTCCATGCTCACATTGGTGTACATGGTCTTCACTTCTTGTTTATTATGATATATTAAGCAATTGGATCATATACATTATTAGGATGACCCTATTACATATACATTTAACCCCATATATGCAGCCCCCCCCCCTTGGGGTCACATTAATAAAGTTCCCTACGAGGTATCTGGTTCTAGTGAAATTGAGGTTCAAGTTTAGATGAGTCCCACTAGGTTACAACAACTATTGTGGTTGGCAATTAAACCACCCTTCATCCAATTATTTCAAGGAAGAATAAAAGATCATGTAATGTTTTCCTTGAATATGTATGTATGTATGCACATACATACATACATACATATCTGTGTGTGTGTGTGTGTGTGTGTGTTTATGTGTCTATAAACACAAACTCCATGTGAATTGGAATAAGTAGGGATTGTTTTATTTTGAAAGAAAAAGGAAATGTACCAAAATTTTACAAGTGAAAGAATTCAACTAAAACATCCATGCCTACTAAGAAGCATTGTAAGTGGAAGACTACTTGGATTCTTTGACAAAAATAAATAAATAATAGATGATAGTGGATCATTAAGGAAAATTTATAGGATTGCATCATTTTATATCAATAAGCATAGAGAGGAAGCATATGAAAGACTTAGCTTCAATGAGTTTAATGCAATCATCAAATTCATGAATCCTATGGTAATGTCTTGACTCAGAGCTTAAATGATCTAGGTGGATATCAGTGGCCACCCAACTCTTGCACTAACTCATCATGGTTCTCCATCTTGGATGATCACTGTTCTCCATGTTGGCTGATCACGATTCTCCATCTTGGACATTTTTGTTATGACTTTGTAGTCCTAAACTTCCAGGGCCATTTTGAGGCCCTAAACAATATTTTCTGGACATCTGGGGGCGTTGGGTGGCCCTAGTTGACCTTGGCCCTGCCAAAAAATTTACTTCTCATTTGGATCTTTCCAATGAGCCATTGTGATCCCAAAACAAAGATTGTATGAAAAATTTGCACCCCCAAAGAAGTTGGTGTACAAACTAACCACCTTGGGGCCCACAAACCTTTTGGTTCTTTTCCTCCTAGGGTTAGGGTTTTGAACCATTAGGGTTCTTGCTTTATGTTGAAAGGTCATTCTTTTAGCCTCTTATGATATATTTTTTTGAATGAGTGTAGACAACATCTCTTTCTCTTAAGAGATAATCTACCACCATTCTAGCCAGTTTGTGTTCTACAATATTCTACTATTTTATTCATTAGTAGAAGTTGGGTTTCAATGTATTTCTATGTTCTCTACTATATATTTGTACGTATCTCATTTTTTTCTCAATATAATCCAGATTAGTAGTATCAAAACAATCTTCTCCTTATTATTTTTTGATGCATATCCCTGACAAGGTCAAGGTGTAGAAAGTTGGGTCTAAAGCTAGTTTCACTTGGAGATGATCGCTCTCATCGGCCCAGGTAACCTCACATGGCAGAAGAAAAAATAGATGAAAAAGTAGGAGATCCTTTCAAAATTTTTCTTAAGGAATCCCTCACACAAAAGCAGAACAAGATGATCGACAAATTCACCTAGATCCTTCGACGACTATCAATGACATGCAAGTCACCTTCAATAAGCATCCATTTTGGAGGTGCGACACCCTTCAAGGTACATGTTAACTTTGGTATCCCCTTATTTGAAGACCAGATAGATGTATATGCTTTGGAGAAATGGTTGAATCTATTAAAATGGTATTAATTTGTTCAATTTTTTTCTGACATTGAAAAGATAACCTTCTCTCTTCTTAAATCCATCCCCCATGTCAAATATTGGTGGGAATGTTACTGAGAGTGACATAATGAAGACGATTCTATGACATCTGAGATAGAACCCACTTAAGCAATCTTTGTTGGTGCTCTCAAGGAGGATTTCTACCCTATTGAAAACTATGATGACCAGTACATGAGATGGATGACTTTGTGTCATGAAAGAGACCAGACGATGCTAGAGTACACTAACATCTTCCATACCTTATGCTCAAAGTTGGGTATCAGAGACTTCAAGAGACACCTAGTTCTAATGTACTACAATGTTCTACATAGGTACATCCAAACAGAGATGGATTTCTTGCATATCTCTTCACCAAGAGCCTCTTATCGTTATGATATCAAAATCGAGCATAAATTTAAGCAACAAAATAAGCGAGAGTTTAGTTTTCAAATATGAAACAATAGAAGCATGGAAAATGTGGCCCTAACTCATAGAACAAGGGACAACACAAGAAAGAAAAAATTTAAGACAACCAGTCCAATCTGCAGGAAAAGAAAGGTAACAAGAAGAGATGCTAGAAAATGGTGTGAGTTCTATAAAATCCCTTGGCACAACACTCATGAATACCACTCAAAACAATCATTGTTGGTCAATCTTAAAAAAAAAGAGTTAGAACCTAACTCAAACTCTGATTCAGAGAAGGATAAGGGAAATAGGATCACCGATGTGAAACCTAGTGCTACCATTGCAACTACAAAGATCTGACCCAACGATTCAAAGGATATTGAGGAAGGGGAGCACCTATTCCATTCACATATGTGGGTGAAGGGAACCCCACTACATTTCATTGTTGAAAACAGAAGCCAGGAGAACCTAATATCGACCAAGGCCATCAAGAGATTGAAGTTGTTGATTATGCCACACTCCAACCATACACTATTAGTTCGTTGATTTAGGGATGAGACATTTGCATTTTACAAAGGTTCCTCCTATCCTATGGCATCGAGCCCTTAAAAAATGAGGTACCGTGTGATGTTTCCCCACTTGAAGTTTGTGATTTTATTTTAGGAAAAAATTATATGTGGAAATGTCTATCATGATGTTTATGATTCCAAACCCTATAGTGTCATTATCACTATGGGGGGTCATCTCTATAGAGTACTCGAGGTGGTTTCTACTACTACAATTTCATTAACATTGAAAAAGCAGTGCCGAAAAGTAATCTCACAGACTATGAAGTTTGTCCTCTTCATGCTTTGGTCAGAATTGGAATGAAAGGTCACTATGGCCACCAAAACTTCAACACAAGGTCCCTTTACAAAGTAGAAATAGGTGGAAAATATTGTAGAGGAATACAATGACCTCTTATCTTCACATATAGGGGTGCCTCTACACCGTTAGGTCAAACATCCCATTGATTTGATACTTGGTGATCCCTTTACCAATGGTCTAATATGCAGATGCTCCCTTTTGGAGAATGAATAAATTTTAGATTTCAAACTTGTGCAATAAATTACTACAAATGAATTCTTAATAAAAATAGAAAATATATAATCACACACACACACACACACACACACAAAAACATTACACATATATTTTACCCTGGAAACCCAAACCAGTAAAACCAACAACCTATTTAGAGTCATACCTCTAATATTATATTCACCATTTATTCATTGTTTACAATACACTATATATATAGGATTATGTAGCATCCAAAACCCCTAATCCATTGAACCAGATTAGTCAACAATCCTAATTCCTAAACTGGAATAGAAAAACCATGTGCCCCCCCCCCACGCCTGTCACAACGTGAACACTATGTCTAGTCATACAAATAATATAACAAATACCCAACATAAATAAAGTGTCAAATTCATGAGCTCATCCTCAAGGGCCACATTCGACCAAGATCCTCACCTTGTGGGAACCCAATTGTGTTGGTGCAGAAGAAGGACGAAATGCAATGACTCTATATTTATTATAGAGCATTGAATAAAATAATTGTCAACAACCAATACCTGATCCCCTAGAAAGCATTCAAATATCTGAAACACCACCTCTATTCCGCACCAATCCTCACATTGATATATCTACAATATCCATTCAAGATCAAGACAAATGCCTATGACTATGCTATCAGTACCATCCTCACTTAGCAGGGAAATTTTGTTTCCTATCATAGTGAAACAATGTCTGATGCTATTCATAGGTATCCCACCTATGAAAAGATATGTACTCCATTGTGCATGCATGTAGACAGTGGAATCATTACATTCTAGGAAATAAAATGATCATCCACACTAATCACAAGCCTTTACAATTCATGTAGACATAGGAAAATCTATAAAATGACCACCATTATAAATGGTTCACATACCTGCAACAATTCCACCTGAATATTAAGTACAAGAAGGGCAGTTCCAATCATGTTTTTGATTGCCTCAGTCGACCCCCAGTTGTGGCCCTCACCACAATTCTTAACTCCCATGGAATGAGACCTCTGGGTGGCCACAATTATACAAAAATGACTCGGACTTTGATATTACTTATTAGACCCTAAGTTCCATACATTCACCTCCAAGATGCTCTCAACCATATTTTTTTTACTTCAAGCAAGCATGCAAAGCTAATTTGGGAGGCACATTATGGTCGAGTGGTAGGGCACTTCAGGGTGGCAAAGACAACATAAGTATTTGAAAAGAATTTCTATTGGCCCAAGATTCAACATGATGTTGGCCAATACCTCAAGTCATGCACTGCATGTACCATTGCTTAGTCATCCATAAATAAGCATGGGTTTCACACTCCTTTCCCTACACTAGATGAGCCCCGTGATTCTATCTCCATGGATTAAATGTCATGGTTTCCCTCCACCAAATATGGTCACGATTGTGTTTTTCTGGTCATCAATCGGTTCTCTAAGATGACCATTTTGACACCTTGTAAAAAGAGTATCAAATATGATGTCACTACTAAACTCTTATTTGTGCATGTTTGGGTACATTTTGGGCTACCATGAACTATCATTTCAAATAGGGACATTATATTCCTTGTCACCTTTTGGTCTAGCCTATGGTCACTGATGGACACAAAGTTGACCAAATAGACTATATTTCATCCCCAAACAGATGGACAAATATAGTTAGTCAATAGGATGATTGTGCATATCCTACACATGTACAACTCCAAACATCCACTTATATGGGATGATATCCTCCCATATGTTCATCATAGTTATAAAATATCCCTCCACAACTCTATTGACCACATCCCTTTTTAGGTGTGCTTGGGGTTCCATCCATTCCACCTCATAGATGTATCTCTTCCCATTATAGCTTCCTTGTCCGATTCCTCCCATGCTCAGACTGAGGTTGATAGAGAAATCCAATTCATTGAATGGATCCAACACCTCAAATAATATTTTCATGATATACTGGAGAAGGCCAATGCCAAGTACAAGCAATGGCATGACTAACATCAGGTTCCTCACAAGTTTTAGGTTGGTTACAAGGTGTGGTTTCATTTGCAGAAAGAGAACCTCATAGGCCCCCACATGAAGCTTAGAAAATTGTGGGTCAACATAGATTGGGTCAGCTTGGTGACAACAAATGCAAGAAAACCCAATCTAAGATGACCTACAAGAACTATTAATAGTTCTATAGGAACTGTAACAATCCTATAGGAAAGTTTGTCGGAAAAGTAAGAAAGGTTCAAACATTATATTAACTCCTTTTAAAACTAATTAAGTGATCAAAACATGTTGTAGTGACATGGAAATGGAATAATGATCATAGAAAAACAATCTCAATTTGTTCCTATAAACCTATAATAGCATCTATAATAAGAATAATTAAGTTACAATCATAAATAGAATTGTGTTTTGGCATGTGAAACAGAGTTACACTATGATCATGAACATAATTATGTGTTGGTTATATTACCTACAGTCATGAATTATCAATGATATGGAAATGGAATAATGATCGTAGAAAAACAATCTCAGTTAGTTCCTATAAACTTGTAATATCATCTACAAGAAGTATAATTAAATTACAATCATAAATAGAATTGTGTGTTGGTATGTGAAACAAAGTTACACTACAGTCATGAACATAATTATGTGTTGGTTACATTAACTACCTAAAACAACTAAAATATGAAGCTACAACACAAAAACATGAAAAGGAAATTATAGAAGGGTACTTGATCCCTCTTTTGTGGGCCCTACCCAAGTAGCACAAGGAACCTAGAAAAGACTAATGAGCTGAGAAATAAAGCATCTTTATTGATTAATCATAAAAAGTATATCAATGGAGCATATCCCCAAGTCTTCAAAGACTCTGAGTAAAATGACAGGATACAATACTTCAATCATCTCTCAAAATATTCCTCAAGGCTAATCCTCGAGGTTTATTTATACTCCTAGAAATATTGACCCTATTATTAAATCAAGGAGGATTTGTGGGGATTTTCTCCCCAACGTTCATTCATTCAAAGTACTTTTATTCATTGACTATATTTTGGATCCTTAAATTCTAAGTTTGAATATAGTGGCACTTTAATATCTTGGCAGTGAATTTGGTGGTAGGTGGGGACAATATTCCTTGATTCTCTTCATGTGTTGGGATCTCCATCCATCTATGAGTGGTTCGTCCTGTGGAGGTTAGGCTACACATGTAATTTTATCATGAAACTCAAGCAAAAGCATAATAATTGCTCATCATATCTCAAACTCAAAATCATTTGTTAAATAATTTGCAAAACAACCACGTTTTATATTAGTCATGGTAAAAAAGGTGAGTTCTTACATACATAAGTTATCAAAAGTGTTCCTTTGGTGGGCCCTTTGATAGGCATTATAGAGGCCCATAATTACCCCCCTATATGAAGCTTTTGCTCACCCTTGTGAAACAAAAAGGATGAAATGTACCCTATGTATCACTTCTACTATTGCTCACTATACTTTTTTTTAATATCCCAAGTCGTATACTTGGTGATGGACTCTTTCTCACAGTATCCTTTGGTACTTTCTATATATTCCCATTTTACCATTTTCTTTTCCCTATATATATTATTTGGAAGTGAAATTGGGAGGAGGAGAGTGGGATTCATTTCCAATCCAATCTATTTAGTCTTCAACCTCCTCATGGTTTCCTTGTATAAGGGAGTTCTAAAGAATGAATACTTGTAAGGAATTGGAATAATGTGGCTCTCTTACTTGGAGGTTACGGTGTAAAGACTGCAATCTCCTGTGGTAGGCTTATGTTGCCTCTTCTCCAGAAAGTCTCAAGGTATCCTCAAGGTGTTTCATATCCTTCTGCACTTTTTTCTTCTCAAATTGGAGCTACATCCTTGTCTAAATAAAGAGCGTCATGGATAGCTATAGCAACCTTAGGCGTGGGTGCTTTATCCCTGATCCAAAGGGGGATGTGGAGTGAGTTTTACTTGTAAATGTTGAAGATTTTGTACTAAATTCCCTGTGTTGTCTTCTTTCTATTTCCCTTTGCTGCTTTCTGCCATTCTTTTCCATTGGAGGGATTCTATTTTGACCTTTTCCAATTCCAACGAGGTATAGTGTAGAAGGAATTTTAATGGAGCCCTACCTCTTGATGTATGTAACATCCCCAACCCTCAAACCTCTGCCAGGTAACATTACCTAAACAACTGCATCTTTGTTTTTCTGCTCTGATACCATTTTGTGACATTCCCAGCCTTAAACCAGTAGGCCAGGCCATGCCACCGAATAAATTTCATGCTCTGATACCATATATATTTATATAGATATCTATCTAATGCAATTTAAACAATTATAACATTCTATTCATACACATATTCATGTGGAAACAACATTAAAACATACATGCAATATACAGACAATTCTAATAACATTATAACTTGATTTCAAGATACACATCATACAAAGAACACAGATTTGGTACTTATATTTTAATAGATGACCACCAATTTCATGCATACATTCCACAAACCTCCTAGCCTTAGACCACGTTGCTCATCACGCTCAACAATGGGTCACCCCTGAGATGGGACTAAGACTCCACTGGGCAAGGGATTCCTAGGCTTGGCAAGGACAACAGGAAAGTTGCACAGATCAACGAGGATGATTTTCTCCCAGGATCCACTTACACCCATAGGCCATAGACCCTCATTCCCCACATTCCTGTCCCACCCCAGGAGTGTACACCTTCACCATCACAAGTCCATCAGTTGTCCACCTCCCTTCCAGGGCTTAAACAATAGGTTGGACCGGAAGTCTCAGAGTACTGTAGATACTACGGGATTCCTTCCAAGAGAACTCACTTCCTCAACACACTCTCTCACCTGGAGAGAGTTGCTCACATGACTGACAACCTGCCTCTTCTATCTAGTTCCTAAGTCCATTGGGTAACCTCCGCAACAAAAAATGGATATGGGCTCTAGTAATGATAGCAAGCCACACCAGTATAGAGAAAATGTGGGTAGAAACAACAAAGGATAAGGCGCGATATGGCTCAGACACTACGCATTTGTGCTGTGCTTCACAGGAAAAAAAATGGTTAGCTTCATAACACGAGTGTGCGAGTTTTAGAAGTTGCATAGATCGACGATGGAGGCAATGGCTAGCTGTGTCAAGGATCTTCTTGTCTCAGTACGTGCATTAGTGGGGAGTATGGCTGACTTCCAGAGTGGCGACCATCGCGAGAATGGTGAGGGAACCCCCAATGAGCTAACTTTCCCACCTAAAAATTACATGCGCCCAAGTTGACACATGTCATCCTGAAGTTGCATGAGCTCCACTTATCACTCATTCCCTTTCCCCTGGAACTTAGGACAACATAGGTTATGTCTAACCTTAGCCTCTAGGAAATAGTAATATAATATTATTCCTTTAGAGGTAAGCCCTCTAGCTTATCCCCTATTCCTAGACACTTAGCCCCTTCCCTTTCCCTACCTAGTGGAGCTTAGTCCCCCATAACTCTTTCTTCGTGGTCAATCTACACGCAACACTATAATTTTATTAATGATGTGAGTATTTACATATACAAAATCAGGCTCATTGGCCTTAGCATATGGGATCTCTAGCCTAATAAACACATAAGTCTTCCAGCTTATAAACACTTGGCTCACCAACCTATAAACATAATTACAATTCGGTAGGGGATCGACGTTGGGGTGTTACAATCCCCTCCCATTATTTTTGCACTGTCCTTAGTGCAAATTATTTACACAATAACATCAATATTTTCAAAATATTCAAAAATATGTGGGTACTCTGCCCGCATAGCATCTTCATGCTCCCATGTTGCATCCTCAAGACCATACCTAGTCCACTAAGCCTTTACAAGATTTATGACTCGATTCCGAAGTTTCTTCCTCTTCCAGTCCAGTATGCGCACAGGCTGCACTTGCAAAGTGCCTTCTTGCTCCACCTGAATCACATTCCAATCAATCACATGATTATCATCAGGTATATACTTCTTGAGCAATGATACATGAAATACATTATGAATAGTCATGGATGCAGGAAATGCAAGCATGTAAGTTACTGATCCAATCCTTTCAAGAATTTTAAACAGTTCACAATATCTAGCTGCCAACTTGGAACAACGTCCCAGCTTCAGGGAAATTCTATTGGCTTTCACCTTCAGGAAAACATGATCACCCACTTTAAAATTCTTGTGGGTTCTGCCTTTGTCTGCATAGATTTTCTGCTTATCTTGGGCGACCTTCAAATTCAGCTTTATCTTTAACAATTTCTCTTCCATTACCCTGAGCAACTCTGGCCCAACCATTGCCCTATTAGCTGGGTTGTCCCAGCTTACTGGGGTGTTGCACTTTCTGCCATAAAGTGCTTCAAACGGGCTCATCTTCAATGATGCTTGATACCCATTGTTGTAGGAAAATTCTACCAAGTGTAGATAATCTTCCTATTAAGATGGTTTTTCCATCACATACATTCTTAACATATATTCTATCACTTTATTTACTCTTTCTGTTTTTCCATCAGACTCAGGATGATAAGATGTGCTGAAGTTCAAGTTTGTTTCGAACCCCTTGAATAATCCTCTCCAAAACTTTGAGGTAAATTTTAGGTCTCTGTCAGACACAATTCTCTTGGGTATGCCATGCAAGCATGCTACTTCCCTCATATAAATATCAACACCATTAGTTGCCTTGTGTGTAGTCTTCAATGGAATAAAATGGGTGACCTTCGTGAACTTATCTACCACCACCATGATGGAATCATGTTGTTTGTTTGTTCTAGGTAATCCTGTGATGAAATCCATTGTCACCACTTCCCACTTGCACTTAGGGATTTTTAATGGTTGTAGCAACCCAACTGGGTGTCTATGCTTAGCTTTGACCCTTTGACACTCCATAAACCTGACAATGTACTATGCAATTTCTTTCTTCATACCTGGCCAATGGTAATGGCTCTTGACTGCTGAAATTGTTTTCTGATATCCTGGGTGTCCCACATAAGGTACATTATGCATCTCTTTTAAAATCGAACTCCTCAATTCAGGAGAATTGGGTACATAAACTCTGTTTCAGTACAAGAGAATTCCATCGATTCCCAATTCATAATCTTCAACTTTCTGCTGCATTTTACCTTGCTGCAATTTAGTTACCAATTCCATGTACTGCAAATCAACTTTTGCAACTTCATAAGTTCTACCTTTAAGATCCACCTGATACATGCTAATAGTTGTAGCATGTAGTTCATGCACTCTCCTGCTGAGTGCATCAACTGATTTGTTCTCCTTTCCTTTCATGTGCTTGATATCAAAGTCATTTTCATAGAGGAATTCCAACCATCTGCTTTTCCTGGCATTCATTGTAGGCTAATCAAACAAATACTTAAGACCATTATGGTCTATCCTGATCTCAAACCTCTTTCCCATGAGGTATTTTCTCCACTTCTTCAAAGCGTTCACTATGGCTGCCAACTCCAAATCATGAGTGGCATAGAGCCTTTCATGCTCTTTCAATTTTCTGGACTCGAAACATATCACAAATCCTTTTTGACTAAGGACTCCTCCTAGTCCTTCTTTGCATGTGTATGTGCAAACCATGAAATATTCATTTGGATCTGCAATATTCATAATTGGAGCACTGGTTAATAGCTACTTCAATTGTTGGAAGCTCTTTTCACATTATTTTGTCTATTGAAACTTCTTCCCCTTCCTTTTCAAGGAAGTGATGGGGTGAGCTATTCTCGAAAACCCTACAATGAACCTTCTGTAGTAGCCATCTAGACCCATGAAGGATCCAACTTCTGTCACATTTTAATGTGTTGTCCACCCATTAATGGCCTCAATATTTCCAGGGTCTACTGTTATCCCTTCTTCAGATATGATATGCCCCAAATAGTGAATTATGTTTTGATAAAATGAGTACTTTCTCAATTTGGCATACAACTGATGCTCTCTTAGTACTTGTAACACCATCCTCAAATGATGCTCATGTTCTTCTTCTGACTTGGAATATACAAGGATGTCATCCCAAAAGACAATGAAAAACTTGTCTAAATATTCTCAGAAAATGCCATTCATTAGGCACATGAAAACAACTGGTGCATTTGATAACCCAAATGGAACCACTGTGAACTCATGTAATGATCCTCATATTTACCAAATAAAAAAAAAATCATTTCTATAGTTTCTTAGTAAAAGATAGGGTTCTAATTAAATCACCATGTTATCACTTGGTTATGAAACTCTGTACTAACCTTTGCCTCCAAAATCTAACATAAAATCCTTTCCACATTTTTACTACAACTACAGAATTTCTGCTTACCACAAGTTTCCCTAGTTATATCAGGAGTGGGAAGTTATAAGGGTAGGTCCTCAATACTTTGGCAAACCCCCTTTGTTTTATTTTACCCATATAGATATACATATATAAAGACCATGTATGTAAGGGGTAGTTTTACAATGCAATGTTGCGACTCACTTTGAAATCTCACACGGATACCAAGTTTACGCACAACCCACTTATGGGTGCTACCCTAGGTAGCTTTAACTGATACCTAGTTATAAAAGACACGAGTCAGATTTTCTCCTTCTTCTTACAACAGACAACTAACCTAACTACCAGGTCCCAGTTATAAAGTGGTTCTTGGGAACGGTGGGTGACTGTACAAAACACAAGATTCGAAAGCCAGTGGAAAGTTGATAGCTAAGATCCATTGCTGTCTCAGATTTACACAGGGGCGAGAATGGTTCCACCTGAGTTATGACGATGTCAAATCGTACCCATCTTTAAGTGGAAGAGGAGGTATACTGTCGTGACAGTTAAGGCTTTTCAACTTCAATTAATGGTCGCTCTGCATTTTCCTCTGTAGTTATTGGCTCCATACCCAAGGTGTCACTATCCCTCTACCATTGTCACATGGCTACCCATCCTCCACATTTCCTGCATTTACTACAAGTCATTGAGGTGACTCTTAGGGTTCGAGGTAGGTTTACAGTTTTATCACTTCTGAGTTATCTCTTTCGAAGAGGTTCTGCTTACCCAAATTTCAGAGGCTAAGTCGGTGAGTGATGAAGGTCACTTCATGGTGTAACTAACGACGCAACTGAGACCCTGGTAAGTTCCTCTTAGCCCAATACTGGAATACCTAATAAGGGGTGGTACTCTTCGAAGATAATTTTAAGAAATCAGTGGTTCTGTCAGTTATTGTAGTATCTCTTCATTCCTATGGTGTTCTTCTTCAAAATTAGTTTTCTCTGTAATCCCTTTTGAGGTCACCCCTAGTCTGCAAGAAAACTGGTTCCTCCTTGAGATTGTCGTTATTCCTTCTATGGTTAGTCCATTTAGATCCCTCTACAATAGTTACCGAAATATTTGGAGTTAGGGTTTCTCGAATGCATTTGTCATATCACAAGTAAGTAATGGACCTTTTTTGAACTGAGGCAGGTAGAGGTCTTACGAAGAGTCTCTCTATGAATGCTTAAGTAGTGGTACACAATCAGCTTGTTTTCATTGTCCCCATTACTGTTCATCCTCAGGAGTTTCCCGAAGAAAGGATTGGTCCTGTACATAGTTCATAAGTATAGACTTTTCTATTTGGGTAGGTAAATATTTCTTCTATTTACTTCTCTCGTAATGAATGGAGTCATCCTTCAGTAGTTCTATCATACCCTCCATTGGTCTTCCTCTTACCAAGGTTACCTGCCAGATTCCTGGACACTTGGATATTATAAAGGAAAAATCTTATGGCATGACTCCGCTCTTACTATTGATACTGTTGGTTAAGTATATATAATCGTTATAGATTTGGCTTAGGGTTTTATTTAAGCTTAACTCTTTGTCAAGTCCATAATCTGTGTGAAAGGATCTGTGCTATTAATTCAGCTCTATTCTTGTGGCAATTTGTTTGAACAGTTTACTGGTTAAGGGTTTTCATTACTGATTTAATTATTTGTAAGAGAGAACTTATTAATATTTTGGTACCGACATTGATGGTGGGACCCTTTTGATACGAGGGTACCCATCAGAGATACTTGGACCTCCTCTCCCCAACCTGGAGTGTTTATTCAAATGAAAAATGATCAGGAAAGGATGTCGAAATCTAGGCATAAGTTAAGTATCATTTGGTCTCACTACTTCCAGTATTCATCATTCTGTTGAAGGTTTTGCATTTGTTTTTAATTCGTATGTTATACTAATGTTTAAAATGATAACACTTGCAAGGATATCGACCATGCTAGGCTCTAGGATGCCAATTCTTATGTATCGCTCAAAAGGTATTTGGGTTCTATATACCGTGTCTCACAGACTTATTTCTTCTGAGTGCTATAAATGAGAATCACCACTCTGTCAAATTTTATTTTATGAAGGATGTTTCATCCCGATTCTCAATGGTTCCTAGTTTAAAGGTGGTTTCGATTGAGATATAGATAATCTACAATTGGAGGAGAATACAGTGCTTGCGGTAGATTGATTTATATCATAAGTCCTTTGGAGGGTTAATCCCTAGATTCTTTCTTGTAACAATGTAAAAGAAAAGAAGTATCAGGAGTGGTTGATTTAAATTCCGCTTAGTGGTATTACAGTTTCTTCCTCATAATTAGAATGTTTACAATTG
>JASDQU010500318.1:139159-154004 GCA_032191745.1 Picea mariana | reverse complement strand
GTGTGGGAGCTTGCACCAGGGTGTAAGTCTGTTAAGCAGGTCGTCAACGTAACTTTTCCACCCTCGCCCAGCCCCTTCTTGTCTCATCGTTGCGACATTGGATTTCATCACCAACTAGGGACTTCAGAATTGGAAGGTCTTGTTTGTTTGGTTTTTCTTCCTAGATTTTACTAGCGTATGCTGTTTGTTTACCCAAGTTGGCCATAGAATTTCTTTTGTAATATTCTAACTCGATCACAATTGACCCTCCACGTCGTTCACGTAGAATGCAAGGCCTACCCCAGAAGATCTGGAAGGATCTCAACCCTTTCCTACCAACCCACTAGAGGGCTCTTCTCAATAGAGTGAAGTCCAAGATGTCGCCACTCCACAAGTGGAAAGAACTAACTTTTTAGAATGGTTCTAGATTACTGATTCTTGAGAGGACTTCCGACTTCCTACCGACTCTGAGAGATGTATTGTTCGAGTGAATTCTTCTGGAGATCTAGTTGTTCAGTCTTTTGGATCACCAACCAGACCTTTCATAGGACTTGAAGGTCAAGATCCTTTTTGGACTACTGGAATTTTTAGACGGGATCTCTTTGGCTCAAGAGCAGGCGTTGATATCACTTTCACACCTGAGCTGCCTGAAACGTCTAATCTAACCACGATACCTTTTACTATTGCCTATTATTTTCCTGGTATAGACACCCCACCAGCTAACCACATCTTGACTCTCCCTCTACAAACAGTCCATTACACAATGGTCTCGGATACTATGAATCCTCACACCAGGATTACAAAGGCTGGCCAAGCCCCCATTGGCACACCGCTTTCACCCAGAAACACCCCACCACTTCCACCTGTATATCATGCGTTGAATGCTTCTATTCCCGCTCCTTCACAAATCTCATCTGGGACTCCAAGCAGTTCCACTCCTTCTGGGCACCATCTTCCCAGTTTATTTCCAACACTTCCTCCACCCCCTTTTAGAGGACCTCTTCCATCCTCTATCGGACGCACTGATCCTAGTGGCACCATTCCGTCATTCACACTGAATTAACAGATTTCTGTTGGTGGACAATTTCACCAAGGAGGCCAAACTCAACCCCCTTTTGCAGGACAAATCCCAACCAGCACGCAACCCCTGATTGGAGAGAAACCCCCACCGAACCCACCCTATAGACAAAAAATACCTCCATCCTTGGCCCAGTATTGGAATCATCTTATACAACATAATACTCACTCGACTAGGGGGAAACAACCTCAGGCTAGCTCCGTCATACCACTTAGTACAAACCAACCCTATCCAAATACGTCTAATCCTATTTGGGGCTCGAATGCTCCACCCCATGCCCATGTTCAAGGGTACAACCCTATGAATTACTTGCTTCCACACCAACAACCAAATCTTCCCGGATCTTCGCATTATATGAAAACTGTTTATGGTCACACTGGTTTACCAACGGGACTTCCCCCCCAAAGTCACCAGTACCCACATGTGAATAGACAATTACCTTTCTTAGCCAGCCTGGACGTCGTAGATCTATCGAGAATTTTAAATGATCCAATTCGTCACTCTCCTTAATGGCCCACCATACCGACCAAACTACCATCCGATATACCTAAATTCAATGGTAAGCCAGGAGAGGACCTGAACAATCATGTAATGACTTTTCACCTCTGGTTCTCATCCAACTCTTTGATGTATGACTCTATTCATTTACGCCTTTTTTAGAGAACCCTCATAGGTTCCGCCACGAAGTGGTATATAGAATTACCACGAGGCTTATTCACCAACTTCAACACCCTTTCTATGGCTTTCCTCACCCACTACCAATTACCAATTCGCTATGAAATGGGAACCAAGATTTTGAGTTCTTTCAAACAAAACAAGGCCACTCATATGTATGATCACATACATGAGTGGCGACGGAGATGATGTCTCATCAAACTCGAAATTCCTGATCAGTTGCTGGCAGAGTGGTTCTTGAAATCATTCATGAACGACATCGGTCATGACATTTCCATGGGTGGAGTGGTCACTGAAGAAAAGACAATCAATCGTGCCCAATACCTAGACCTTGTTTACTCACAAACGGGTACTCTTTATGACTTACTCCCAGATGTGCCTCGTCCTTCTACTTCCCCTACTTCAACTACCCCTGCTGCTTCCCATGCATCCGACAGTGTGATTGGAACTTTCCATGCCCAACCTCATTCCATCCAAACCTCTAGAAACAACCCCAAACCCATTTCTTCTAATGTTCAAAATTCTCCCTCTCCTACCCCTCCCACCGGCAAGACTTCTATGGTAAATTCTGTTCAATCTACCCCCGCCGACAAAAAAAAATCTAGAAAAGGAAAGGGTAAGAAGAAGGAGGACAGAAATAATTCGCAAATTGAGAAAACTAAAACACCACCTGTTGACAATAGAGATAAGCGCAAACCCCAATACCCTTGTCTTATCTACGGTGATGATCACTACACTAAGGATTGTCCACAACGAGCTGAGGTTACTAAGTTTCTTAAAGGAACCACGAAACCCCCCACTATGGTCATTATTTCACAACCCATCCCATCTCAACAATAGGCCCAATTGGTAATTCGTGACCAACCTTCCCCCTCCAATACATCCTATGTCTTAATGTGTACAGGTGATTCAAAGAAGAATGAGATCATGCTTACCACTCGAGCTAAAGATTATTCTTCCTCCAAAGAAAATTTTGATGCGACACCTCCTTCGGTGGTCCAACCATCTCCCATGACTCCACCTACCAACAGTCCTCTTCATCTTGAATGACCGAGCTTAGATACAATTCTTCTCCCTCCTCCAAAGGGTGTTGTTCGAAAATCATCTTTCAATCCTCATGCACGCGCTGCCCAGAACTATAGTATAGTCGAAGATTTGGCCCAAGCACCATCCGCGATGTCAGCCCTCGAAGTCCTTCAGAGTTTTCTTATACAAAGGAAGGCATTGTTGAAAGCTATTGGCGAAATCGACCCTACAGATACAAATTTAAAAATTTTTGACTTGGAAAATCACATTCCTAGGTTACCCCCTCAACTTGCCTTCCAAATACAAGTTATTTTCTCTGTCAAAAACATTTGTAGAGTGGTTATTGATGAGGGTGCCTTGAATTTTGTGATGTCTATTACCTGCTAGAAAGCCATTGGCTCTCTCCCTTTGACTGAATCCCACAACACACTCAAAGATTTCAATGGCTATGGTTTTAAGCCTTACGGTGTCCTCCCTTCATTGCCTATTATGTTAGAAGGCAAAACGGTCCAAGTTGAAGTGGAGGTCTTCGATGCTCCTCTCGATTACAACCTTATACTTGGTCGAAGTTGGATCGATTCCATGTGAGCAGTTGTGTCGACTCTTTTCCATGTCGTGCATTTCCCACATCAAGTAAAAGCAGTGACCATTGACTAATTAGCCTTCTTCCACTCTGATACACGTACCAACAACGTACCATTCATTGCAAACCCCCCCGAATACAAAAACGTTGGTGTGGGTCTTCTTAAAGATTCTTTGTTGATGGGCACTTTCCCCATCCCACCACCTGATGTTCCATATCCGTTTGTTGCCTCGATCAACATGATATATACTTCCGTTCACGGAACCCCTGCATCTTACGACCCATGGATGGTACCCAATCCAGGCGATCATCTTCGATATGGTGATGAAATGACACTAAGTCCGATTGAATCCACTTATCAAGCCATTCAATCGGCAACCCATTCAACCCCCTCTCTTGGTGATTTATCTCCAGATCCATTCCGCGTTATTTTTCCCACGGACGAGATGATTATGTTTGTTATGTCCATGGAAGACACCCCTTGGGACAATGAACATCATCATTCCATCCTCTTCCTGAAACAACACACCATCGAGGGTTACCAACGGATCTCGACCCTGTCGACCATTGTTGTTATTTCTACCGTTCCCGAGTCTACACATGATCTGTTCTATGAAGGGAACTTAAGTAATATCTCACCCACGATCCCCCTCGACATATCCATAAAACCCGAAATTGTCAAAAATGTGCATCTTGGAGCTTCGTGTTCTCCTAACGAAGTTGTCACCTACAAGTCTCTTTTCCAAGAATTTCGTGACGTCTTCACCTGGAGCTATGAAGAAATGTTGGGTATTGATCCCGCCATTGTGATACATGTGATTAAGACATACCCAGATGCTAAACCCATCCGATAACGCCTTCATCTGGTCCACCCACGTAAAGCAGCCACTATCAAGCTTGAAGTTGAGAAACTTGTTAAGGCTGGCTTCATTTACCTAGTGGCTCTAATTGACTGGGTTTCCAATCTTGTTCCAATCGACAAGAAACAAGGCACAATTTGCGTGTGCGTTGATTATAGGGAAATTAACAAATCTTGTCCTAAAGACAACTTTCCTACCCCCTTCGTTGACCAGATCGTCGACGATTGTGCCAGAAGTGAAATATTCTCTCTGATGGATGGTTTCTCCGGATATAATCAAATCAATATCGTACCAGAGAACCAACACAAGACTGCTTTTATTTTTCCTTGGGGCACTTTCACCTATCGGAAACTCCCATTAGGTTTAAAGAATGTCGATGCAACTTTTCAACGTGCTATGTCTTACGCCTTTCATGACATAAAGCACATTGTGCAGCCATATCTCGATGACTTACCTGCTCATTCCATGCACCGTGTAGATCATCCAATACACCTCCGTGCCATTTTCCTTTGATGTCGGTTTTACCATATACGCTTGAATCCCCACAAATGTGTTTTCTGTGTAGAATCTGGCTGACTTCTAGGATTTATTGTTTCACGTCAAGGGATCATGGTAGATTCTTTGAAGTTCGAGGTGATTCTCAATCTCCCTCCTCCTTCCCCACTTCACCAGTTACAAATTTTGCAAAGGAAGTAAAACTTTCTTCATCGTTTCATCCCAAACTATGTTGAGCTAACTCTTACATTAACATGACTACTCAAGAAAGGTTCTGAGTTCATATGGGATACTACTGCCAACAAATATTTTGAAGCTTTGAAGAGGTCTTTGACTCGTACCCCACTACTCTCCCCTCCTGATTATAGTCGGGATTATTTCCTTTACCTCGCAACCTTAGACTATACCATCGCTATGGTTCTCGTACAGGAGGATGATTCTCATGACGAACATCTCATTTATTACTTGATTTGGAGTCTCACAACTATCGAAACCAAGTATTTACATGTTGAAAAACTATCCCTGGCAACCATCCAAGCCGTTCAACGTTTTCGACACTATATCCTCTCTCGCAAGACTACGGTACTTTCTACCTGCAACCCTATGCAGCAAATTCTTACAGGCCAATTGCTCGGGGGAAAATACTCCAAATGGATCGTAGTAATCCAGGAGTTCGACTTAGAATTCGAACGTGCTAAGTCCAAGAAATCCTTGGTGTTTTTCGAGTTGATATGTGACCTTCCCTGCTCTAAAACGGAAAATGTCACAGTCGATTCATTACCTGATGAATCTCTTTTCCTGATTAGTTCCGATGACCGTTGGTATGGAGATATCATCATATATCTCCAGACCCAAACTTTCCAGCCCAATTTGTCTAGCACTGACCGCTGCCGAATATTCTACCAACCCCGTCAGTATATTATCCTTGGTGATACTCTTTATCGTCGTGGGATTGAGCTCGTTTTTTGACGCTGCCTCACGTTTGACAAAGCTAAGAAATCCCTAAACAACTGCCATGCTAGAGCCCGTGGCGGTCACATGTCTGGGTATGCTATGCCCAGAAGATCTTATGAGAAGGTTATTTTTGGCCTTCTTTATTCAACGATTGTATAATTTCCATCCAAAAATTCCATGCTTGCCAAACCTACAAAAATAAAATCCTCTCACACCCTGCTCTTCTACACCCTGTGGTTTCCATTGGTCCTTTTGCGAAATGGGGTATCAATTTCATGACATGTCACCCTCACTCGACCGGGGAGAATGGATACATTATTGTAGCCGTAGATTATTTTATGAAATGGGCCAAGGTGATGCCAACATTTGAAAATACTGGAAAGACTGCAACATTATTCATATTCAATCACATCATAGCTCGTGTTGGTGTTCCTCAGGCCATCGTTACTAATCACGGTAGCCACTTTAGAAATTTCATGATGTCTAAACTCATTGAAAAGTTGGTTCTTTGCCATGAAAACTCAACACCCTATTACCCACAAGCCAACGACCAAGTCGAAGAAATAAACAAGGTCGTCATTACCATGCTTCGACGGATGATAGGGATTCACAAAATGAGTTGGCACACAATGTTGTTTTCAGCATTGTGGGCTTACCGGACATCCGTTAAGTCTGCTACCAGGTTTACACCATTCCTATTAGTTTATGGTCTAGAATCCATCTTGTCAATTGAATGTGAGATACCCTCCCTAAAACTATCCATTGAACTTCTCCCGAACACTTCTGCAGAAGAAGAATGTCTGTTGTATCTTATGCAATTAGATGAAACCCGTTGCGATGCCACCCTAGTTATAGAAGCCAGAAGAAACGCATCAAATCCCAATATGACAAACATGTCAAGCCACGCGTTTTCTCCGAAGGTGATCTCGTTCTTCTGTACAAACAAGATCAAGATATGCTAGGAGCTAGAAAATTTGAAGCTATGTGGCAAGGTCCTTATATCGTCAGACAAGTTTTGGAGAAAGGAGCTTACAAGTTGGTAGACTACGACGGTATCCCTTTGAGTGAACCCAAAAATGGGTTGTACGTAAAGAATTACTATCCCCAAGATCACCTGTGCATGAGTGCTTGTATTTTATTGTATCATACTTCTTGTTTGTTAATGTAGTATTCTTTTTCGTTATCTGGTCTCTGCCCTGGACTGCTTATGTTACGTTGTGCTTGGTTTCTAGATGTCGAAGTCTTCACTACCCCACATTGGCTTTGTCGATGGTGCTAGCTGCAGTACTCAGAACCTTTTTTCTGCTACATGGGCAATTTACACACCTACAAACGAACTCATCAGTCTGCGAGGTGTGTGCTTGGGTCGTGCGACCAATAATATTGCAGAATATAGCGTTGTCATCGAATTGTTGATTGATTCTATTTCACTTGGCATCCGCCACCTGGTTATATGACTCAATTCACAACTAGTAGTACTGTAGCTAAGTAATGTCTATTCTATTCAAAGTCCTACTTTATTACGGGTATATTTACGAATTCGCCTCTTGGAACGTTATTTTGATCATATTGAGTATCATCACATTCCTAGATGTCTAAATACATTGACTGATGCATTAGCTAACTATGTGTTAGACAGGCATTTGGGCCATTTATAAACCAATCACACATCACATTTATAACACAACACAAGATAAGAAGGTAGAAGCTGTATATATGTATATAATGATAAAAAAAAATTACAAAAAGTTTCTGTCCAAGGACCAAAATCTCAAAAATACGAAGCCCATGGCTTCTACAAAATAGTGTCATGGATGACGCTCATGATAACACACAACTTCTTGGGCCACCCTACGAAGCAGTTGACTGATAGACTCGGACACCCCCATAGTATGGCACTAGTAACGTCTAGGGATCTCCTTAATAGCCATATCTGAGATGTCAGCAGTCAACCCCTCTAATTTCTACTCCACTACCTCATAGTCTTTGGCATCCCATCTCGCCACTGGAGTCGCCTCTCCTCGCCATTGAATAGGAGATGTTCCCGGAGTTCGATATGGCCCCACATCTATGTCATCAAAAAAAGATTGTTTTGATTAGTTCTTGGATAAACACAAAAACATTTCATATGATAAAAATTACAAAAACATTTGAAAAGAACAAAAAGTGTACTTCTTACCTAAAACACCCCACTGAGCATCCTTAGGTAGGGACAAATCTGGATCCCCTCGAAAATCCAAACCAGTGTATGCGTAGTCATCAATCATCATCATCTGGGGTTGCAACCAGTCAAAAAATGAATCATTGTACTTGATGATGGGCCCAACTACCTATTAGTCCATGATGTTGCACCACCTCAACATCCTTGGATCCTGTGGGGCCAGTAAACCCCAATCAACCTGTAGTCTAAGCAATGGGACCCTCTCGAGGAAGAAGGACACCAAAAGTGATCCGTACCCAAACTACTTCAAGTTACCCCTCCTCCACTTCGTCAATTACCTCTTCATACTGCGGAGAACTGCATCCGACCAGTTGAATACCTGAGGCTCTATGCACTCTATGGCATATTGGAAGTAGCTCCGCAGAGCCATGTGTGGAGTCGCGCTCCCAGCCATGCATGATATAGTGAACAAGATAGTTCGTAGGGTCAAGTCTTGGACCCTCCAAATAGAAACCTTTCCCTTGCTTCTTTCTGCCTCAGGAACACAATACTGGCGACAATATTCACTCATAGGGAGTCTATCGCCTCAGCCACTGGTCAAACTATCATGGTATCCACACCGTGATAACCCTTTTAGAAAATAGATATCCTCGATATATAAGGCCAGCATGTGGACTCCCACATGAAACAACTATTGGTCCACATCCCACATATGAACCAAGTACTCCAACAATCTGAGTTGGGCCTTCATGACCGGAATCCTGAAGAATTTCAAGAGCCCACAGTCCCGGAGGGAAGCGACGGTACCCAGGTCATTACCGACGATGGAATCCTCCTCCTCATGTTCTCTTTCTCACCACTCCAGCATTGTGATGGTCAAATACCTACACAAGAGCCATAAGAGAAGGGTCAACAACTTATTTCAAACCTTGGCATAATTTTTATTGGGCAATAGACAATTTTAAAATTCATTTTTTGGCCCCCGCAGGTGCCCCTTTAGCACAATGCGAGATTATCGCAGGTACCCTTAAGGCCGCCTGCGAGAATCCTATATTCTCGTAGGCCCCGCATGGCCAGCTTGCGAGAATGCTCGGGCACAAGTTATGGTCCTAAAATGGACCTAAAACCCTGAAAATTGCCAATAAAACTAAAAATAAACCATGGAAAAGGTGAGAGATCAAGAGCTTGCATCGTTGGTGGAGATGGTTCGCCAAATGGTCACTTGTGCCTCCCATGATCGAGCAAAGAAATTCGGGGGAAAATGAGGTGTATTGGGCAAAGTTTTTGGCAAAATCACAATGAAATGGTAAAATCCCTTTTTACCCATATTTATTCACTTTTTACCATTTTTGTTGACTTTTTATATTATTTTGTCTATAAAACTTAATGCCCTAATAGTCCTATGAGTGTGGTTTTTGCAGATATAGCAACTTTGATGTCCAAATGAAGGAGTATGGGTGTTTTTTCTTTTTGTTGCATGTACGACTTCTTTTTAGGGTTTTTAGAAAAACCTCGAGCTCAGTCTTCATTCATTCTCGCGCTCGAAAATACATGAGAACGTAACTGAGTATACTTTTCTTGTCTTTTTTTACTTGTCATGGTAACATGAAAACGACGAACGCAAAGGAGTATTCTTTAAGCTCTTTTCATGCTCCATAAAAACGAAAAGATGGCCGAGCGATCTTGTTCTGTTCACGCTCATAAAAGTATCTAAAAAAAACTTTCGATGGGCGATCGTTTATCACTTTTTCAGTCCTATCGAACTCTTTTATGAAAAATGAACTGAGAGAGTTCTCTTTAAGTGTTTTTCAGACTCTCAAAACATGAAAAACCCCCAAGTTTTCTATCCTTGGACTCGTTAAACAATCATCGATAGACCCGTAATGGGACCGACCCACTCCTTCCTAGGGTTCGTTAAATATACTCTGAGGGACTCATCCGAAGGATGATCTTACATCAACAAGCATATGTTATCCTCCTCAAGCTTGCATAAAAATAAAGAGGTACTCGCCAGAAATGGTGGGGGAAATTTTGGGAAAGGGATGTGTTTTCATATTCATATTAATGGCAGTAAGCTTTGCTCTTGAACATGACACCCCCTATTCGTAATTTGAATCCGGGTTGGGAAATCCATTTGTCTCTCGTTTGACTTGCTACAAGGTCATATCTTGGGTCGTCTTTGAGTCAGTGCTGCCAAGTCCTTAGTCATGTCATTCATATGTTCAAGAGAAGTTCACACAAGCCCTCTATTGAGTCGGCCATCTGTAGTTGTCCATTCTTACTATGTCAGCCTTCCCTATGTCCGTTTCAACCTATATTCGTACTCTGTTTCACCCTCAAAATCTGTTACTTATTTCATGTCATTGATGGGGAATAAATCAAGGCGCTCCTGTGACAAGTCTTTTTCCATCAACTCCAACTCATTATCCAAAAACAATACTTAGAAATTATCTAGTACCTTGGAACTTGCATGCCTCAATGGCAGGTTTCCTCGCTTTCGATAGTGGGTTTTCATTATTGACCCCTGATCGGGAGGTTCCATCAAGTGTTCGACCTCATCTCATTTACTCACATTCGTTGGATTGTACTAGTGTACCTTGGGAGTCATTGACATTAATGGTGATTTCCCTCGCACTTGTTAACGGTTTCATCAATGATCGGTAATCAAGTGGTTTCTACCATGTTCGAATTCAGCACATGTAATCGCATGGCTAGATTCATACTTTCAAGTGATGGTATTGAAGACCCTGGGTCTCATGTTTTTGATCCAGGCTACGATGGAGTATGTATGATTTGCATCGGCACATAGATCCACTTTGTATGTCATGTGGCTATGTCATCTTAATTTAAGTCTTCTCGCATAGATCCACAGTGTATTCCTGGTGGCTCTGCAGCATTTTGACGGCATGGATCCGCGGTGTATGATTGGTGGCCATGACCTACATTTATGATTTCATTCATCTATAATCTAAGTATGGGAATTCCTACCTCAGACCTGGTATTATATTTTGCGGATGCTTGGTTGTTTTCAAGTTTCCGATTAGGTGCACTCCTGGTTTCTGACACACACATGCAGTTTACAAAGTATTTCGTCTGTCATAGATTCGGGCCTCGTATTTTGGGGGGCATTCTGTTAAACATGATTTTGGTCACTCTGGTGATGTCTCAATAGTGATGTATTCAGGCTCCCAACAAGGACCTTTTGCCTAAGAAAAGTGGCTCCTGTCTTCTTCCAAAAAGATATTTTTAAGATGAGTTCGCGGGCTACCTATGGTATAGGGTGAGAGAATCCTTCATTCTCGCAGGCACCCACACTTAGGGTGTGAACTTCTTGCAGTTTTCTCCATATATAGGGTGCGAACATGTTTTTAAGCTTGGAAAGAAGAAGAGGTCACGAAGGTTCTAGAAGGGGATCTTCTAGAAAATGAGTTGGCATTCATATGGTTGTCATTCTACTGACTTCTTAGATTTGGTGGGATCATCCTCATCCATGTAACCATCTCTCCTTCTCCTATATATTGAAAGGTTTCTCATGGAAAAGGTTAAACAAGATTGAATGAATAATTGGTGAAAGAATTGTGTGAAGAAACCTGCTTGAATAGAAGCTTGAAGGCTCTATTTGGTGTATCAAGAGATATTGGATATTCTTCATGCAAGTACTGAGCAAGTGTGTGTGTTGGAACCAAGGGTCACTGAAAGGAAGCTTGCGACATCAAGTCAATCCGGTTGTATCTTCTACTTTCATTTAATATGATACAACAACATGTCCCTTTCCCATAAAGTCACTCTTACTTTATTGCGTAACTCCTTGATCATATGCATAGTTCGACATTGAATATACTTTGCTATCTTCACTTTGGTTGGTTTGTGTTGTCCTGGACTTGACTTCATGAGAGCACTGAAGCGAAGCGGGAACAACAGAGACCTAAGGAAGCGATATAAAGGTATGCCACTTATTCCTTCCTATTAGTAGATTCAATGGCTACAACTTAGGGAAAGAGTCATGTCCTGTCCTATTTTGTTCTAGATCTAGGTGGATCTATTAGTGTCCGCACCTACCGATTTGTCTGATAACAGTCATTCTACAATATTTATCCATGTGTCCAAAGTTATTGTACTTGTAGCATTCCAATTTAGTGCTCAATGATTCAAACCTGTTGTGGCTTATTCTATTTGTTCCACTAGACCTTATTGGATAACCATTTTTCCACTATACCTTATTGGATAACCATTTTGTGTATGTCTTTCAAAACTGTTGTTTATGTTCTTACTATTAGCTCTACAACTTACAACTTTATGTCCAAAATTATTGCATGCATAACATAAACCAAAAAAGATAGTTTGATACTGGGAGTTGAAGATCTCCTGAAAGGAGTTACTATTATGAATCCTTTTTCTTCTCAAGGCCTATTTGTTTCTTTTGATCGTCGATTCTGAAATATGAATCTTCTCGGTGGAGGAGTGTCTTTGTAATCTTCCTTGTAGGTCTTCCTATCCCCTTTGATTGTTTCTGCATAATTGTTTCTATATGTTTCTTGTTTTGTTGCTTGGGAGATTGATCCATTTTCTACCTGATTGTATCCAATTCCAGACTTGTCATGATTAGGCCATTGACTGTTGATAATGTCATCCAAAACTTTTGAGTTGTTCTATATATGTTTCTTTTGAAGATCCTTTCTCAATGTGGCAATCTTTGCTTCCAAATTTCCAATGATGTTGTCTCTTTCTCCTAACTGTTCTTTGAGTGCTTCTTCAATTCTTTTATATTCTTCTATTTGAACCTTCAATTCCATGTTGATCTACTCTAGTTATTGAGTGTCTTCCTTCTTGTCTAGTTCTGCTTGTAGCTTCTTGTTTTTCCTCTTTTCTCTTCTTATAAATTCTATGGAAGTCAACAATTCTTTTCGGTAGTCAACTTCTGTCTCTTCATATTCTTCTTCATTGTCTTCTTTATCAGAGTCTTCTACTGCCATGAATATAAATCTTTTTGTCTCACTGTCACTGACTTCATCTTCATATGATGAGGATATTTCTTCTTTGGTGCATAAGCTTTTCTTGAAAACTTCCTTTGTGGTTCCTTTGCCTTTATATGTTTGTTTGATATTTGAGTAATCTTCATCATTCCCCTTATTTTTCTTGTGAGTACATTTTTTAGAAAAATGACCAATACTATCACAACTAAAACAAATCAATGGAAGCTTACCTTTATATCTTTCGTTGGTTCCCTTGTTCAATCTCTTGAAAAAATTGGCCATTTCTTCATCATCTTCCGAGATGTCACTGTTGTTGCTATGTTCTTTTTCTTTTTGCTTTCCCTTTTGCTTTGACCTTTTGGATGCTTTGAAAGCTGCTTATTTTATATCTGGAAGTTTTTGTTCATTTCTCATTTCATATGATGTGAAGATTCCATGTATTTCGTCCATTCTTATTGAGTATAGATCTTCTCTTTATTCTAGTGCTGATATCTTAGGATCAAATCTCATAGGAAGAGAACTTACTACCTTTTGAACAATTACAGATTATTTAATTTGTTCTCCCACTCCTATGATTTCATTTACTGTTTCATTGACTCGTAAGAAGTAAGTTTCAATATTCTCATCTTCCTTCATCTTTAGTTGTTCGAAATGACCTATGTAAGTTTGAAGCTTTGCTTCTTTGACTTTTGAATATCCTTCATAAATATTTTGAAGTTTGTCCGAAATCTCTTTAGAGGATTTACAATGCATAACTTTGGTGTATACCGATTCACCAAGATCATTTAGAAGTGCATTTATGGTTTTGGAATTATTTTGACCGAGTTTTATTTCTCTTTTACTTATTGGTGAAACTATTGGTTCTTTATATCCATCTACTATAGATTTCCAAATTTCAAATCCATGTCCCTGTATATATGTCTTCATCCTTCTACTCTAGAATGCATACATTTGTCTATCAAACTTTGGTATTCCATGCTTGTACATGTTGTTTCTCTCCATGATATACCTTTTAGTGGTTAAACTGATTCCTAAAGGCACTTGCTCTGATACCAATTGTTGGATTACTGAGAGGGGGGGGTGAATCAGTAATAGAGAAATTTAATATTTTTCACCATAAAATGCAAGTGTTATATCAATGTAACATTATCATCCAATAGTTTCATAGTAAATAAACAATGAACAAATGAGAAATCACACACATACATAGTACACCAGTGTTTTACGTGGAAACCCAAAGTGGGAGAAAACCACAGAATGATTTTTCTTATATGTCTTTAAGAATTACATTAATTGGAAGCACCAACTTCTTTTGTTTTACAGTTGCAACTGGAAGGAGGCTCCAACCCCCTAGTTTCTTAGGCTACAACCTGAAGGAATGCCCAAATCCCCAATTCTCTGGCTACAACCAAAAGGAGGCTACAACCCCCTATGTTCTCCGGCTACAACCACCTTTCCTTGCCCCGTTCAACCTCCCTGACATAGAAGTAGAATGATGGAACCACTGTCACACTATCACTGTGAGATATAGTGTTGTAAACCTGTACCAATCAACCTGCACCAAACAACCTGTACCAATAACTTGAACCATGCATCAACCATGCATAAACCTGTACCTCAACCTGTAATCAATATTTACCATAAACAAGTGCATCAACCATGCACCAACATGTACCTCAATCAGTACCATGAATAAGTGCATCAACCATGCACCAAACCTATACAAATAACATGTCACAACAACCTGTCTAAAAAACCTATCACAACAACCTGTCTCATCATGCTTATCAATAAAATTAGATCTACTCAGCAAGATCAATCATTAAGACAACTCTCAAATATGTGCATCAACCAAGCATAACACAACAACTCATAATCATCACCAAGATCAATATGTTCTTCTAATAATATACCAATACAAGTATGCTACATCATCCATAAACCATGTGTCAAAAATACTACTAACAAGTGCCTACAACCATGTACCAAGTATGTACCAATCATGTATCAAATACTCGTTAACTATGACTCATCAATATGTACCAACATCATCAACTATAC
>JASDQU010500318.1:120794-133365 GCA_032191745.1 Picea mariana | reverse complement strand
ATGATGCTCATATCATTGATCTTCCTTCTTTGAAATATTTCAATCTACTTCCACTACCCTTGTATTTGGGAATAGGTCAAGGTTTACCCAACTAGGGACAACAATGTTAATATAAAACTTGAAAGAAAGTTGTAGTATGTTAGACATGTTTTTCTAGACATTACTAAGGTAACTACCCTTATATTTTAATAAATCTTGTGACATAATTAGAAATGAAGAGGGATTTTATGCATACTTAATGACAATGTACATTTTTATTGCCCATTAATTGTAGGTTATTCAAAGATAAGGTGCTTCTTATGATGTCCTTCCTAACAATTGAAAAGAGGAAAATTAATATTGAAAATTTTGGGTGATGAGTACATATCATATTACACTTATCCAAATAACTATATTCTATACAAAGGTGAATATGTGGACATAGATATATGTCCAAAAAGTGGGAAGTACAAGTATCATATAAATAAAAAATGTGTAAGGCATATGGTCCTCCTCATCGGATACTGAGGCATGTGCCTATAATCCCAAGGATTCAAAGGATCTTTGTTGCAAATAACTAGACATGTTGCATGGGTGGCATGCCTTGCATAGAAGTAAGCCATGCGTTATGTGTATCCCAGTGTATTCAATAGACATGAAGCATATAGAGGATAAATGGCCTGATAAATTCAAGGATAAAGTATGAATCATTTGATTGAACATAGCCATGGCAAGTCAACCCATATTTCCTCAAAAAAAACAAATATTATATTTGGCCAATGGTAGTGATCAATAAAAATACCCCCCATGATGTTTTGTGGAGAATGAACATATTATGTTGTATCTTATAGTTCATTGTAGAATATAGGTGAAGAGAATGGAAATCCACCTCCAAGCATTAATCAATGAATTGAATTAATTATGGGAAGGGATACAAGTATATGATGTATCAACATCTTGATGAAGATGTATTTTATGTTGTGTGTCATATCTTTGTACACACACATGGTTATATAGAACTAGGATTTTCCTCTTATAATCATTTTGATTAATCTATTTATATATGTAACATTATTTGGAATACTTAATTTGGTGTAATTTTCTTCTTTGTGTGATTCATATATAATAACATCGTAGGTCTTGCAACAAAAGGGTATCATGGATGTAAATGTTATGGACCTTATATAAAGGCCAAGTGGTCCAACCACCTATCAATGTTAGTATATGACTTATTGAGGGTATTCCTCCCAAAATACCACCCTTATAAAAGAGAAACATCTACTTTCAATGGTAAAATAGAGAGAACTCGGAGAACTGAAATATTAACACTGCAGAATGGCTCAGGGAATATGAAACAGAGAAGAAGAAGGAATTTGTAGAATTATTTCATTCAAAAGGGGGGCCTATGTTCAATGGTCCCATATTTTTCAAAACTTGTGTTGAGAAATTCCCATTGGGATGAAAATTAAATCCATAGTTTATGATCCTCCATATTGGGAGAATCTTAAAATTTCCCACTTACTATATCACATGTGTATATTCCAAAAATTTTCATATTATTTATGGAGGCACACATCATTGAAAATAGTGACACATTTGGTGTTAGTAGAGATATTGTTTTTTTGAATACTAAAAATAAATAGTGGCCAAGAAAAGAAAGTAGAGGATAAGATATCCCCTCTTATCATTTTAAACAAGGTGATGTCTTGTGTATTTTAAAGAAAGATTATCTTTCTTTGATGAAGGATGTTATGTTGGTGTGAAGGTTCCTTATTTATAAATTTCAACTCTATAGTGTTGTTTCATTGTAGAATAACATTTGTCAGTGTTGAAATCACATGACCATCTATAATATGTGCTCATAGTTTTATGCCAATTAATTTTTTATTACTCAGGTATGGTTGTGTGAAAAATGACTTTCCCCAAGACCTATGACCCACTGTATCTAAATTATGTACATGTACAATGGATTACATCAAAGGATATTTACATGGATATCATTCCATGGTGGTGTTGAGAGATAGATGAAATTGTTCATATGTTTTAGAAGGAATTGCCTAATACTTTCATGGACTTGTGTTTCCATATTATAATTCACATAGTTAATGAGGTTGAATTATAGGGGCTGGTATCATGTCATTGGATGTTCTTCTTTGAGATGGTACATGAAAAATTTGAAGGGATTTGTTTGATAAAGGATAAAAGAAAAGGGGTCTATGATGGAGGGGTACATAGTATATGAGTCATTATATTATGTTAGTGAGTATATACACAAAATAAATGAAACACCAAGCATATTGGTTTTGGACAACCAATAGAGAGATGAAAAAAGGGAAGGGGAGATGCTCTAAACAAATAGAAAAACATGCATGATAAGAATAAATGACTTATCTTTTGTCAAAATTCTATAGAGTAACTATCCAAATTGAACTTGATAATACATATTTGATCTCATACTATTCACTTATACTTCATCAATACATCAATGAATCTAGAAATTTACTCCAACAATAAATTGGTTCGTTACTATGTGAAGTTAGTGCAACCATGGATTGCATTGGATGAAGAAAAGAGAAGGAAATGTGATAGTTACATGAAAGAATTGATATGGTTTAATGTTATAAGCATGCCTTATCCTAATTATTTAAGATAAAATATACCAATGATCTATCCTAATAGTCAATGGATGGTTGATCAAATCAAAGAGAAATATGGAAAATTCGATCGTTACCCACTTCGTGAAGAGGATGCATTAAACATAGGGATCTGGTGCAACAAATTTGTGATAATCTATGTTCATACACTGTTCAATTTACAATGAATATTTGTATTATAACATGGATTATGTTTTTATTAATGCTCAGGTTATTAGGCATATGAAATCGTCCTTTGTTTTCATTTTTACAGGTGCATTTTCTTTCGTCTATGTGGGCATATAGACATCATTTTTCACTGAGGATTCCAATGATGAATGTGTTATACTTGACTATAGATTGGAAGTTGAGATTGACCAATCTAGTCATGATAGCCACCATTAGAACCTAAAAGAGGGGAATTTAGGTTACATCAGAAATATACAAGAGATCATACAAGTGGAGTTTTCATATTTCTAATGTGTTACTTTTAGGTGGAAGTGGTGTGATGCATTCAACCAGAGTAATGTAAATAAATATTGTGATAGTGGGATAATATGTATCAACTCTAAAAAGACATAGGATGAAAATAAGGATCCTTATATTTCCCCAAAACATTGCAGCCAAGTTTTTTTTAACCCAAATGTGTTGGATACATATTGGTGGTTTGTACTAAGATATGATCCAAGATCAAAACATATTTTTGAGAAAAAAATTTTTATCATGCCAAGTGAGGATGTGTCAATTATTATAGTTTTCTATAATTAGCCAATTATGCATGCATTTTTAACTATTACAATTTGTGTTAGTTTTTTAAGTTATAATGTAATGGAACTTATTCAGATTTTGTAGTTATGTAATGACATTTATTTAGTGAAACAATAAAACCAAAATATGGTAGAGAATAAAATTATATTTAGTGGTAATTTCACAAACATATTTAACAAGTTTATTTATGTATTGTTAGCTATCTCCAAGTTTCAATAATTCCAAAAAGTTTATACTATACCAAAATCATTTTTGATTCATTTTATGATGTTGGATATCACAAATTAACAACCATTTACAAACATCATCTTGAAAAAAAATTAATTGTTTTGTATCTTCAAGCTATTTAATGAAGTATCAATCATTAGTCCTTGTCGTAGGCATAGAGGGACTATAGCGATCGACAATTCGTTGACCTTGTATTCGATTGTCCTTTGACCACAAATATTTCCATATTATCTATTGTTGGAACTAGGGAACTGAAAACATTGATTTTTATATAATAAAAAGTACCATATATGTCATGATCTAAATGGACAACGGATTGGAGGTCTTATTGTCGGCTTCACTATTCCCAATGTTATATATGTTGGCATATCCAAAGTATTTGATCGTATATGGTATTTTTGAATCATATATTTTCTTAAGCATTGGTCGAAGGTGGATTAATGCTAGCATTAGTTCGAATGTTTGGCTTAGCATTTTTTGCTAGCTAGAATACATTTCTCTAGCATATTAGTATGTGTCATTTTTTCTTTATTCTTCTGTTCTTCGAGAGAACAGGTCTGCCATGATGCATTTTTCCTTAAATGTGTGCACAGGGCTACTCCCTTCGACGATTATGATAGTTGTGTTTACCTAATAGGTATGGCGGTCTTAAATGTTTATTGTACATATGCATTGCAATACAATTCCGTTCCATTTTTTTATGGTGTTGTTTGCAGTGAAATTGTGATGAATTGTTCTCCACCGACATCACTGGTTCAGTGGTTGATTCTTCTTTGTTGCTTCCTTCCATGATTCTTGTTCTTGTTTGATTCAACTTTGCAAAGTTGAGGTCCTGAAGTTGTAGTTGGACCTCTTCGTGGTTGTTCACTGGTTTGTTGTTCTTCAACTTTGCAAGTTGTTGGACCTGTTGTTGCAGTTTGCATTTTTTGGGGCTGAGATGTTGTCATCCCTCGTTGACGGGTAAGTTTTTGTGCCATCATTTTGTTGCTATTTTTCAATGGTGGGAGTCCCTGCCTCGAAATTCTGTTGCAGATCATCTTTCTCTGTGCTCTTAACTTCTATTCCTGGAAACCATACATTTTTATATGTTGGTTGCCACGTCCATAGCTATTTTGAAAATTGCAATGCAGAGGGGTTTTCGAAAACTAGTTCGGAGCTATCACAAGAGGGAACCATCTGCTGGGGTGTAGAGGCAAGGAATGCTTTTATTTTGTGGGTTGTAAAACTGCGTCCACCTATTGTCTTTGTCCTGTCCTTTCTATTTTGAAGAAATTTTTCTGGCTCTGAGAAGCTTGTAGGATGCACACCATGAATAGGTTCAAATCGGTCTTTTTGCTCAGTAAATTTATGGTGTTATTTATTTGCATTTTTTCTTCTATTTGGTTCACTTTCCAGTGTGGGTTTGTTTTCTTGTCATGTGCTATGGGGACTAGGGGGGATTGAAGTTGACAAGAAGAAGGTTTAAAGATACATACGGGGATTGGTACGCAGTTCTGCACTTGTAGTTTTCCTGTTTTGCTTTCCTTTTTTTTTCCTCATTTTATTCTTTTTTTCCCCTTTTCTTTGTTTTCATGCAAACCAAAAGTATCTAAGAAACAACTTCAAAATCACAGTTCAAAAGATGAAAGAAGTAATAGATGTTGAGTCGTATGAAATAGATACACACTCCATTATAAATGACATCATTGATGAGGTTTTGCATAGAAATGGCCTTTTTAGATTGGATGCATTCTCGTATATTGTAGCGGATTGCCTTTTCGATGCATTTCAGGTTCTAGTGCATTTCCGTTATTCATCGACCAACCTTCGCAATGGATTGATAGATTATTTCTTTGGTTGTTTAAAAAATGGTGATGTTGAGGCATTGGAGTCATATGAATATGAACTAGAATCTGATTTTCTTTGGCAGTTGCACGGAATACATGATGTCGCTACGTATTTTTCAAAGATGCAATTGTCTGCATCTCCAATTCTTCCTGCACATGAGAGGGGACTTTGGGGAGATACATTGTGTATATGGTGGTTTTCTAATTGGCTGAATATATCAATTGGAATATGGTCATTAACAAGAAAAATAAGATATCTACAATTCAACAAAACTGCATCTGACAATCCATATTGCATCTTGTTCCATGATGCCAATGTTGTCAGTGGTCATTATGAACCACTACTGTACAAAAAATTGTCCATATGCAATCTTGAAGGAGCTCATATTTACTTGTCCCTCATTTGCAAAGACCTTGAATCAGAGTGGAAACAAATTATGCATCTCATAGACTGCCATGGTTTACACCTGGCAACAACTGTTGTGTCTAGCTATGGAGATAGTCTATTCAATGCAATTTGATGTTTGGTAATAGTGAAGTTCGATGTGCAGTCACTGCGGCTTTACACTGTATAGTCTTTTTGCAATGCAATTATAGGCGACAACCAATAGGCTTTTATCTACTTGCATCAACACCTTTCACCATATCTCCTAGAAAATATGTCGGCAATTGGAAGTTGGCAAGAATACCTTGTAAACACGGTGTTGCCATATGAAAAAGGAAATGTAGAGGGTTGCAGATTCTATTTGCAATGGTTGTCTATCATATTCATAGTAAATATCCAGGCTTGGTCGGCCTTGCCAGATGGCACTATCCATTCTTGGTCTATTGATTCAAATTACGATCGAACAATTGACATCCTCTCATTAAAAATAGATACAATACATATCCATTATCAACCNAGACATATCACTGGTTCAGGGTTTAATGTCCATTCCACCCAAACCACATCGAATCTGCATACGTGTGGCATGCCTTTTAGTGAGAATGAAACTCCTCCTGGTTGCAATATGACCATAGAAGGCTTAAGCAAAAAATTCATACGTGAAATTCATCCCAGTTGTGATGAGGCCATACAGGGCTTAAACAAAAAATGTAGACTAAGTTATCACAACTTGAAAAAAGTTATGCGTGAAATTTGTCCCAGTTGTGATGAGGCCATACAAGCCTTAAACCAAAAACATAGAGTAAGTTATCACAACCTGAATCAGAGTGAAATTCATCCCAGTTGTCATTAGGTCATCTTTTCCTTGGAGAAGAAATGTAGAGTAAGTTACCACAACTTGAAAAAGGTCATGCATGAGAGAAAACAATACATCGCTATGCTTCCTTTTAGAGAGAAACTCACATATCACAATCTAAAGAAATTTTTTTGTGCACAACACAACAAAAACATGTACGGTCGCATATCCCAGAATGTTCATGCAAATGTCACATTTCATGGGCTAGAAGCAACAATATGCACTACTACCAATGAAAGCTATCAAACACTTTCTACCCATACTTCCCTACGAAAGAAAGATGCAAGACATACCTACATGAAACAAATTAAATACACTCCTTCCATTGCATGTGCAATTTGTGGACAATTGAATTTATAAAAAAATAATAAGTCTTTCACGCCTGATTTGGAAGAAGAATACCTTCGCTTGACAGTGCACGATACAACATTTTCTAGTGGAAAAATTTGTCTTCCATGCAAATGGTCCCTTGAAAATGGAAAACTGCCACAATTTGCAACCCCTAACCAAATAAGATGTAATACACCACTGCCATATGTAAGTGCACTTACGGAACTTGAAGAGAGACTCGTGTCTCTACGAATTTTATTTGCACAAATCAGGCCCTGGGGCTACAAACGACCCCAGATGGGCTTAACATGATCAATTATTAATGTGTCTGTTCAGCTAGATGTTGTGCAAAAAGCCTTTCCACAATTAATTAGTGATACAATGACAATTGTTGTGGCTCTGAAAAGACGCTTGCGATACAAAAATATGTATCAGACAGGCAAAGTGTGTGTGCATGTTGTTATGAAAGAATTAAAGGAATTATGTTCCAGGGCCCCGTACAAAGCACGAAACATTTGTATAAATGAGAACTGAAACAATGTTCTTGCAGAAGAGGATGTCAACTTTGTAGAGACTCTCTAAAATGCTAGTGAATTTGATACAAGTGATGAATTAGAGAATGAAACACCTATTGAGACACTAGTGCATGCATTCACTGATTCACAGTGCATTCGTGACTTGCAAGACAAGATTGTTGAAATTGCACCTGCTGAGGGGCAGCGTCCACTTGGAATATTCAAGGACAAATTCACCGAGGAAATGAACTTCCAAACACTATTCTATGGAGATCCACGTGCCACTGACATTACAAAATGATTCAGTTATCATAAAATAGTTCGATGGGAGATGCTACATTCAAGCGGTGATTTCTCATGTCACATAACAAATTTGTTTTTCAAAACAATGCACATAATAATAGATCAAGTTCTCTCCTGCATGTGGGTTTAAATAAGAAAATACCAATTACAAGGAAGAAAGTTGTTGGCCAAAGATGTCAAGTACAAAGTAAACCTAGAAATAATCCTGAAATCTGATATTGGATACATAGATTTTAAAAACATTTTCACCTCTCCTAACTGTTTGCAACAAAACAAGAAAACTATTTTTGAAATGATTCGACAATTGGGCCCTCCAACATTTTTCATCACATTTACAAGTGAAGAGCATTGCTAGGATCCATTGGTGGCTGCCATATCTGACCTGCATAGGAACATGAAACGTAAAAAACAAACTGATACACTAGAAAATAATGGCATTGACTACCTCATAAGAAAAGGCCTCGTGACATGTACTCGTTACTATAGACATAGAATAAATGCTTTAAGACAATTGATATGCCATGATGAAACATTTTTCGGAAAAATATCAGACTACTTTTTTATGACTGAATTCCAGAATAGGGTAAATGAACATGACCACACATTGTTTTGGATAGAGGGTGCACCAGTCTATGGAGCTGACAACAATTCAGAGGTCGAGCAATTTGTGGACAAATACATAACATGCAACACAGATCATTTGGATCCAAAACTTGCCAAAGTTCATAGACATTACCATACAAGAAGTTGTAGAAAACGAAAAAACTCACATTGCAGATACAACTTTCCCATGCCACCAATGAGAGCTACAAGAATCATAAAGCCACTTAGTTTAGAGGACAATGTTGTTGTTGAGAAATCTAAATCCTTGTTCACATTTCTAGAACAAGGAGAATTTGACGAGCTGATGAGATTTGATGACTTCTTGACAGAGCTAAATCTATCAGAACATGAGTACATCCAATCCATAAATGTACACTTAAACAACCAACAATTTTGCTTAAACGAAAACTTTCCCATATTTGTAACAATAGTTTCTCCAAGGACATGCCAGTTATGTGGAAAGAAAATAAAGATGCACAGTACGTGCTCAATGCATATGTTGCAACATCATATTGTACCTCATATATGACAAAGGTTGACAAATCTATGACAAGTGCATTCAAAAGAATACACAAAGAACATGAAAGAAGTCATATTGATGCCATACAAATGATTTTCACACTTGGCAATACATTGCTTAATCTTCAACAAATGTCTGCTCAACAAGCAATTCATATTGCACTTTCCCTGCCCCTCACTTGTAGTTCAAGAAAATGTGTCTTCATAAACACATATCCACTTGAGAAACGCACATTCTTTCTTAAACCACTGGTTTTTCTAGAACAAGAGCCTGACAATTCAAAAGACGTGCTATGTCACTCTATTGTTGATTATTACCTCCAATGTCCATCTCCTATTAGGCATATCTGCTTAGCAGAATTCGTTGCTCATTACAAAAAAAATGGTACACCCATATCAAAAATAAAAAAACCCTCTGTGATACGGTTTGTCAGATACAATAAACATTCTGACTATGAAAACTATTGTAGAGAAAAATTGTTGTTGTACGTTTTGTTCGATGAAAACAAAGAGACATTAAAAAATAAATTCTCTACATGGGAGGCTGCATATGTTGCCTCTGAGACTATAGTGCACATCAATGAAGCTAGATTTACCTACAATGTTAATCCAACATGGGGTGATCTAAAAATTGCAGTTAATGAGCTAGAAAACCCTGACAATCCTGATGACACATTCACAAACCGAAAAACAACGAGAACTCCTTCAGAGTCCTATGACTTACAAGCAGATTTTCCTTGTCCTCGCGCAGGTGGAAGTGAAAAACATATCAATATTGGTTTTCAAGTCACAAAACATCCTTTCCTAATTGAAAATAATGAATACCACAAAATAAGACGTCTGTTGAATCGAGAAAAACAAACAATTGTAAAGGACATTGCGCTTAAAAAATGCTTGAACATGGACATGCCTGTGCACTTGTTCCTTACAGGCAGAGGAGGAACAAGCAAGACATTCACAGTGAAATAACTGTTCCAAATGCTTATACGAATCTATGATTCAAACAATTACTCTGATCCTATGAAACCAAAGGGCCTAATAGTTGCATACACAGGAAACGCTGCATATAATGAAGGTGGAACAACAGTCCACTCTACATTTTTAATGTCTTCTAACAAGTCACAGTTTCTTCCACTTAGCAAGGAAATGTTGGATACATTGTCTAAGCTTTATGACGAACTCCAACTTGTCTTTATAGATGAAGCATCTTTGATTAGAAGTCGATTCTTGTATTCCATTGACAACCGACTAAGAAGCATAAAACATGTGCACACGAAATACTTTGGAAACATTGACATGATATTTTGTGGGGATCTTTACCAGGCACAGCCCATCCATGATGAATTCCGGAGAGACAATATTAAATTATTTGAATTGCATACTACAATGCACCAAACAGATGAAACATTCATTGAAATTATGAATAGAATGCGGAAAAACATCCAAACATATGATGACCTAACAAATATCAATTCCAAGTGCTTGAGGCCTGCACCAACATACCCAACATTACCTTACCTGTTCTACACAAATAAGGATGTTGCAATGCATAACACACTCATGCTATCGCTCATTCCTGGCGATGATATCATCATCAATTCAATTGACCTGGAAGAAGACAATCATGGAAATGTGCCAGGTCATGAACATACAACCACTTTACCTTTGTAGCTTGTCCTGAACTTAGAAATGTTGGTTGAAATACATGAATGTAACTATGATTCACAAGAAGTCTTGGTCAATGGTACAGATGGAATACTCAAAGGCTATATGAAAACATAAAAACTTGATGTCCTTTGGATTAAGTTCCATGAACCACATATAGGCAAGCGACAAGCAAGCAAGTTGGATTATCTATATAATTCAAACACTGCAAGCGATTGGACGCCTATTTTGTGAATATCAAAGCTAGTATCGACATCAGCAAGGATAGGTCGACTGAAGATTCGAAAACAGTTTTCGATTAAACTTCCATGTGCACGTACAGTCCATAGATCGCAAGGACTAACACTTGATAATGTAGCATTTCAGCCTGCTAGAATTCAGATACATGGACTTGTGTACACAACATTGTCCTGTGTCAGAAGCATAGACTCCTTGTATTTACTAAGTCCTCTTACAAAAGATAACTTCAAATTCAAACAAAAAGTTGATATTGAAATGGAACGACTCAGGACCACCACAAAATGGCAACTGCACTATGATTACCAATTCATACAAACAAATTCATCTGCATCAATTCTCTCTCTTAACACACGCAGCTTAAATGCACACATGGATGATATACTCAATGACTATGATACAATGCAATAAGATATTCTGTGCTTGCAGGAAACATACATGGCATTATGCATGCATAACAAACAATTCCCAAATCACAATTGCATATCAAGTTACATTACACATGGGATGATGATATTGGTGAAAAAACATGTACCAATTTTGGACCATATACATATCGAAGAAAAGTATGTTGAGTTGGTGCTTGCAATTTTTTTTCCATGAAACAAAAGTTGCAATACTCAATCTGTATGCTGCTCCCCATGCAACATTCTCCAACATAGTAGATGTTATTTCCAATGCATTGGGCCATTTCCATCTGAACGAACCCATTGTGCTTGTAGGAGACTTCAATATTGACATGCTACAAAATAATGGCAGAACAAAAGAATTGGAAAACTACATGTGCAAATACAGTCTTCGCTTTCTTTTGAACAACACAAGCCATCTGCAAAATGCACTTATTGACCATGTGTGGTCGAATGTGCCCATTCCTCAATACAATATGTTTATCTTAGACACATATTGGTCTGATCATGATACAATTTTTATTGCACTTGAATTATGAGATATACATCAAACATATTGCAAAGTCACATTTCTATGTTTCAAAGCATATATATATAGCTTGTTGCTAAAAAAAAAACAAAAAGTAAATAAATTATCCATCTTCTTAGTTTTCCCTCATTTGTACACATACTGGTCTGGTCACCATACAATTGGTGTTGTGCTTCAATTATGAAATATACATTATTCCAAAAAAATAAAGAAAGGTACGTTCTTCTAAAACTATCTGTTACTCTATTCATCTTATTCTATTTTTTTTAGTATATGTACATAGTACTTCCCTTTTTCTTTACATGTTAACTTATGTTCATTTCCGTTTTTTTTTGTACTTTTGTTCATAGAAACAAACATGAAAACTAGACACTGCTAAGAACTCCTAACCAGGTATGTAGAGGAATCCATGCAAAGGTGCATTTTTTTCTGCCAGTCTTCCATATTCAATAGTTTTTCGTTTCCTCTGTCTGTATTTGTTGAACTAGTTTGCAACTTTGTTTTTATTTTATTTTTTATTTTATTTTTTTGCCTCCTTCGACACTCCATATCTTCCTTTACATTCACTTGTCTTCGTGTGTGTAATACATATTCAATCTTGAGATCCACATTCCATCTGTCAATTTGTATATCGCATAACTCTGAATGTTGTTTAGAGGACACAAAACAATAGAAGTGCAATGTTGAGCAAGGCAGCCCGCAAGTCCACTTGTCAATTTGTATATCATGCAACTCTAGGTGCTATTTGCAGGACACGAAACATTAGAGGCCCAATTTAGAGCCTGCCA
>JASDQU010500318.1:92959-119255 GCA_032191745.1 Picea mariana | reverse complement strand
ATATAACATATGTGTTATATGTTATAGATGTAGACAATCTCAATCTTCAGCCCGCCAGTCCTGGAGTCCGTCTGTCAATTTGTATATCACGGAACTCCAAGTGTTGCTTGGAGGTCACGAAACAATAGAAGTGTAATGTTGAGCGACCCAGCCCGAAGTCTGCCTGTCAATTTTTATATCACGGAACTGTGGATGCTACTTGCAGGACACTGAACAACAGATGTGGAATCCCATATCCATAATTTATAAAAGTACATATTTACTATGGATTACTCGTTCCTCGAAAATTTCTAGGTCTGGATGTGGCAGATACACGTGTTCAAATTTCCACTTATTTTTATATCGCCAACCCAATCATCCACTTGCTCGTTTCATATTGTACATATTACATGTAATATGTATCACATATTACATGTAATGTGTAATACATATTCAATCTTGAGCCCGTCAGTCATGGAGTCCGTCTATCAATTTGTATATCGCGGAACTCTGAGTGTTGTTTGGAGGACACAGACCAATAGAACTGCAATGTTGAGCTAGCCAGCTCGCAAATACGCTTATCAATTTGTATATTGTGAAACTCTGAGTGTTGTTTGCAGCACACAGAACAATATAGGCCCAGTTTTGAGCCTGCCAGCCCGAGAACCCACGATCCAAAAAGTGGATATTTTGAGCTCGCCAGCTTGATAACCCGTGATACATATTACACGTAATGTGTAATACATATTCAATATTGAGCCTGCTAGTCCTGGATTCCGTCTGTCGATTTGCATATCATGGAACTCTGAATGTTGTTTGGAGCACACAGGACAATAGAAGTGCAATGTTGAGCCAGCTAGCCCACAAGTCCACGATCCAAAAAAGTGGTGAAGTATGGAATAAGGGATCTCTACATGCTCTATAAAATGTCATGTCCATACTTTATAAAAGTACATATTTAGTATGTATTGCTCGTTTCTCGGAGCCCGCCAGCGCTAGAGTCCATCTGTCAATTTATATATCACAGAACTCAGTAGAAGTACAATGCTGAGCCAGTCGGCCCGCAAGTCCACTTGTCAATTTGTATATCACAAAATTTTGGATGCTATTTGTAAGGCATGGAACAATAGAGGCTCGTTTTTTATCCCACCAACCCCAGAACCCACGATCCAAAAAGTGTACATGTTCTATAAAATCTCAACCATCTCGCAAGTCCGCCTATCAATTTGTATATCGTGAAACTCTGGGTACTATTTGTAGGACATAGAACAATAGAGGCCTATTTTTTAGCCCGCCATCCCAAGAACATGCGATCCACAAAGTGGCCAAGTATGGAATGCGATATCCGTACATGCTCTATAAAATCTCATCTCCATACTTTATAAAGGTACATATTTAGTTTTCCCTGGCTTGTACACATACTGGTCTGGTCACGACACAATTAGTGTTGTACATGAATTATGAAATATGCACCATGAGTTCGACCAAGCTCTTTCATTTTCTTAGCCAATTTTATGCCCGCGGGTTCCCGGCTATGTGTTATCGAACTCTTATTCCCCGTGTTCTGAGTGTACATCTTGCATCTAAAACTTGGGTAATCCATGTCTATGTTCACTGGTTCGGCAGATTTCATGTCCATCTATATCTCTACATCACGAGTCCAACCGACCGCCATTTGTTTTCATAGTTCACAAATTTTATGGCTGCGGGTTCCTTTTTGGGCGCCATCTAGCTCTCATGCCCCGTGTGCGCGGTATACATCTTGCACCCAAAACTTTGGTGATCTACAATTGGACCCAGACTCGAAGCTTGCGACTCATTTGATAATTTTGTTTAATTAAATTGTAGAATATCAATATTTAATATTAATGATTTAGTACTTGAAAATAATGTTTTTAGATAATGTTAGCTATATAGCATATATGTTATATGTTATATATGTAGACAATTGCAATCTTGAGCCCGTCGGTCCTAGAATCTGCCTGTCAATTTGTATATCACGGAACTGTGGGTGCTATTTGTAGGACACAAAACAATAGAGGCCCAATTTTGAGCCCACCAGCCCGAGAACCCTTGATTGAAAAAGTGGTGATCCATACATACTTTATAAAGGTGCATATTTAGTTTTCCCTAGTTTATACACATACTGGTCTAGTCAACACACAGTTGGTGTTGCACATGAATTATGAAATATACACCACGAGTCTGACCGAGTGCTTTTGTTTCCAATCCGTCCATACTTTATAAAGGTATATATTTAATTTTCCCTGGTTTGTACACATATTGATATGGTCACCACATAGTTGGTGTTGCACATGAATTATGAAATATACACAACAAGTTCGACCGAGTGCTTTCATTTCCTTAGCCAATTTTATGGCCACGGGTTCCTAGCTACGCCTTATTGAACTCTCATTCCCTATGTTTCGAGTGTACATATTGCATCCAAAACTTGGGTAATCCATGTCTATGCTCGCAGGCTCCCAGACGACAGAGGGGCAGCTTTTATGTCCATCTATATCTCTACATCACGAGTCCAACTGACTGCCATTCGTTTTCATAGTTTGCAAATTTTATGGCCGAGGGTTCCTTTATCGGTGCCATCCAATTCTCATGCCTCGTATGCGTGGTATACATCTTGCACCCAAAACTTCTGGATCTACAATTCGACCTAGACTTGAAGCTTGTGTCTCATTTGATATTTTTTTTAAATTAAATTGTACAATATCAATATTTAATATTCATAATTTAGTACTTGAAAATAATGTTTTTTTTTATAATGTTAGATATATAACATATATTTTATATGGTATACATATAGACAATCGCAATATTGAGCCCGCCAGTCCTGGAATTTGTCTGTCAATTTGTATATCACGGAACTCTGGGTGTTATTTGTAGCACACGGAACAATAGAGGCCCAATTTTGAGCCCGTCAGCTCGAGAACCCACAATCCAAAAAGTGGCTAAGTATGGAAGTCCGTCTGTCAATTGTATATCACAGAACTCTGAGTGTTGTTTGGAGGACACGGACCAATAGAAGTGCAATGTTCAACCAGCCAATTAAATTATACAATATCAATGCCATGGAGTCCATCTGTCAATTCGTATATTGCGAAACTCTGAGTGTTGTTTGGAGGACACAGAACAATAGAAGTGCAATGTTGAGCCCGCAAGTCTTCTTCTCAATTTGTATATCGCAGAAGTCTGGGTACTATTTGTAAGGAACAGAGCAATAGAGGCCCAATTTTGAGCCCACCATCCTGAGAACCCGTGATCCAAAGAGTGTACATGCTCTATAAAATCTCATCCAACCCCGCAAGTCCGCCTATCAGTTTGTATATCGTGGAACTCTAGGTGTTGTTTGAATGAAACAGTTGTTCATCCTCATCTCTACTAACAATTGATCTTCAAACCCTAGTTCCGAAAATGAGCCTGACCAAAATTTCCCTATTCCTTACTTAGCCACTTTCTTGCAATTCCGCAAATATACAAACCATCCGCTGAACTGCACCATCATGCCCTCTTCCATTTTACGCATTTTGCAGTAAAAAATTCTGACTCATGCAATTTCTTCATTGGACACTCACCTGTCCTCATTATCTCCTGTAAACTTATTTTAAAGATCGTTTGATCACTTTTCAGACTTGGCCATTCCTTCCTTGCTTTCTCTTACCTGTCTCCGTCACCTCGCACCTGTCTATAATAAAAAATAATGTTTATATATATATATATGTGTGTGTGTGTGTGTGTGTGTGTGTGTGTGTGTCTTGTTTCTAAATATTTAATGCTAACAGCTCATCATGCAGGGACCGTGTAAAAGGTCAATGATGGGCGAAAGGCTCGAGAAGATCTGCCATTAATGCACATTAAACCACTATTTGCGGAGGCTTTTGTTATCCCTTCTAAGTGTTAATTTCAAACACCATGGAATGTCATTTGCACGCTGTCGGCTTGGTTTTTTCATGAAACGTCCAATCCTTAAATGTTCTTCATCGTAACTGCCACCTTCACACTTCTAACTATGCAATAATTAAGTTGTACTTCTAACTACTCACCATACAACATGCATAGAGATTGTCATTAAAGAGTGAAGAGCTCGAGGAGATTTTCCATTCGCATCCATTGAACCAATATTCTCGGGGGGTTATATTATCCCCTCCATTTGTTCATTTCAACCAGAGTATGGAGAAAACAGACATTTTCTTAAACTACTGGCAGTAGCTCCACAATAGCTCTCTAGAGATACAGTGAACATCTTTGGGCCTAAGGACCAGAACCACCATAGTAAAAAATCGTCGCTCCAACGGCCTGCCATAGTAACAAAGCAACCCAAAGTTCTTCAAACAAACCAGGTTCATCCTAAAATTGATAGTTCTCACAAACTTCACGTCCAGAAGAAGGGAGAAAGAATTTTAGGGGAGGCAAAGGAGCCTGAAATTGAGAGTGAAAACATGGATCTTGACGTTGATCTGGATATCATATTCTGCAACATTGATCAGTCGGGAGACACGCTTCACCATAGCTACCCAATGCACATAGTTGATACCGAAATTTTTGATGAAGATGAATCCTTCATATTCCGGAGTCTTGTTTTCGAAAGTGAATCTAAAAATTTAATTATTGAAAAGAGAGATGTAAAAAATAAGAGAAGAAAACATCGTTCAAAAGTTGACCTTACCAATATGCAGCCGTCCCAAATCTCTAGACTTCACAGAGAAACCAAAGATGCTCTTCATGATTCCATTCGAGTCATTGAGGCTAAGAATGCCAGACTAAAGGACCAGATCAAGGAATTAGAGGAAGCTTTGATTCCTATGCCATTGCTTGGCAATCCTTTTGCAATAGCCATGCTTGTGACTCCCTTCACCCCTGCAACAATGCTAAAAGGCTCCTCCATCTTCCTCGCATCGTGTAGAGGATATGTGGAGAAAAATATCAAGAAAATAATGGAGTTGATTACTAAGGCTTGGGAAGCATCACAAAATATGGATTCCCTGGGAAGTAGGGCACATAACTTGCTCAGACTTCTACAGATGGATTTAAAAAATGAATAAAGTTTCTATTTGGACACAACCATCCCTTTTTCCTTTCAATTCAACAACATGGAAAACACGACAAGAAGAAAACATGATCTCCCCTCCAAAAAATGGCTCACTCAATTAGAAGCATGCTGGAAAAAGAAGGTGAAGAACCTGTATCTCATCGTCCAATCATGTGAGCAAGCAATATCAAAGAAAAAAACATTATTCACAAGGCTCACCAAAATAGACTTAGCCGAAAGGACCAACAAGTTCCAGGAACCCAACTTGATCATCAACTCGTTGGTGTTAACCAAGGAAGATTTTGATAAACAAGTTGATAATTTTAAGGCATTGTCTTTAGAAAATTTTTACAGGATTATTGAATATCATGAAGATCACAAGGATAACTGGCTAGTCCGCTATTCGGTACAGAATGGAGACATTCATCAGTCTCTGTTTAATATTTCTATTGATCTAAGTGAATTAGAAAATGAACTTTTCAGCATTAAAATCTGGAATGACATCAACATCGCCCCCTTGAGAAGCTACATTGAAGAATTCGTCAAAATGAACTTGAAGTGGGTTGCCGACGAAATCCAACAGGAAAAGGCATCAACAAGAAAATAGAAAAAATACTTATATGGACCATCGCTATAAGTCTTTTGTTCATCAATCCAGTTATTTTCAAGCGGGTCGGCCACTAAAGCCAACAGGAAAAGGCATCAACAAGAAAATAGAAAAAATACTTATATGTACCATTGATGTAATTCTAAATTGATCCTTCTTTGTTTATCAATCCAGTTATTCCACCTTCTCTGAATAGAAATCTCTACCCAAAGACTGATATCTTCCCATTTCTACTTTTCAGGTATTATAGTCTACCATCTCCAAATTCTTCTTTCTATAGTGCTATTCCTTGTACATATTTTCTCTTATGGTCCGCGGGAGCCCTAATCCCATTCTATATGAAAAACACATTTAAATTTCTAGGAATATGTAACAAACTATTATTTTTTGATATATTCCAAATAAAACTATTTTTTTGTCTCCTTGTATATTTATGTGTTCCTAGATTATTTCAATTCTCTTTTTTCCTGATGCATATCTTTTTCTTCTTGGTCATTTTTAAAATTAAATTTGAGATAAATCACTCATTTAAATTTGAGATATCATATTTGAAATATATATATATATATATATATATATATATATATATATATATATATATTAAATTTCCAGCAATATGTAACACGCTTATTAGTTTTTTATATAAATGTCATAAAATTGTGTTTAATACTTTTTTTTTACTCACACATATAAAGAGTATGTCATTTCTTGCTTGCTTACCACCTGTCCTTCATACTGCTTGCCACATCTGCGCTGCAATTTCCATCCGTTCCTCTGCATTTATCCCCAATCAACTAGGCAGGGACTTTGTTGCCATGCAACACTTGTTTTAATTGTAAGATCTACATGTTTTCACTTTTGGTAAAATTATTATTAATAACTATTACGAACAACTATTGTCACCAAGGTCACTTTAGTATTTAGAATTGTTTTCATGATTTCATATGTGATATCTTATCACTATCTAGAATTGCTTTCATGATTTAATTGCAATATGTTATCATTATTTAGAAATTTTTTCATGGCTTAATATGCAATATGTTATCACTATTTGAACAATTAATATCAACAACTATTATTGCGCATCAATGTCACTTTAGTTGAAGGTCCTTTTTCTAATCTCTTTTTATATTTGATATAATAATTTAGAATTATTGTCATGAGATAATATTAGAATATTTAATAAAATGAATTAACCAAATATGATTTGAAATTGTTTTCATGGTTTAATTTGTTGTCCAAGGTAAACATAAAGAAATTTTATTAGAGGTAACACAATAACATGAGAAGAACACCATAAGTGGTATTTACATCACCCCTGTTGGGTCAAAGTCTAAAGAGACCAAGAGGTCTAAGTTTGAGAAAAGACCGGTTGATTGTGATACATAACCTCCCTATCAAAAACTACAATAGACAATTATTAGCACAGACCACCAATATATATCCAACAAATTGAAAATCATAGTTATGGTGGATACATAGCCTCCTTAGCAACAACTATAATAGAGAATTATCAGTAGCATGATACAACACACACATCAACATAAATCAACATTTTTTTCCTGTAACATTCAAAAAATTGTCAAGGTTCTTCATAGTATGGAAGTCTTTCAATAAATCATCTCATATACATTCATAATATTAAAGACATGATTCATGAAAATTAGAAGATTTTTTTCCTTTTTGGGATTCTTTAATCTCCCAAGTGCCTTCTTGTAGCTCCAGGCCATCCTTAGATGTTCTATCGGCTTCCATGTTTTTTTCCCTATATACATTTTAAAAAGTGATGGGAGTAAAATAATATTTCAATTGCTTGATGTCTTGAAACAATGATAGTGAAAATAATTTTGTTATTTTAGCATCACCTTTCATCTTTTGGATCATGGAGAAATCCCCAAGGACTTGTATTTGACCAACTCCTTTTTGAAGAGTAGGGATTAAAACCAATTTAAGGTTGTGATTTCACTATGGTTTCTTGAAGAATGACCATTATGTGCTATGAATATAAGGAAGTGATTTTGTGTGAAGTATATTAATCTGCCCACTCCTCCCCTAGGTGGAGCACATTGGGATGCTCCATCAGAAACTACCCAAGGAATTTGAGTGTCAATGTTCATATCAAAGCTCTGAGAATAATGAGACGTGAAGGAGAAATGGAAAAATTTTCTTAAAATATTAATACTCTGGGAACTTCATTTGAAAGGTAAAGTGTCCTTATTCTCATTTTTTTGGGCATTTCTTTCTACCCAGACTCCCTAGTCCAAGGTGAGAGGCAAGGATTTGTATAATTTTGTTTCAATTGACCCCCCATTTTCATATGGATTTCAAGCCTATAAGTCCTTCAATTTCATTTTAGACCTATTTAGTGAAGGGCTAGGAGAGGGAGGTGGTCTTTTATTTCAAAATGAAATTCACATAAGATGCATTTCCATGGCTATCATAGCTTATTTTTTGTAGCACATTCTAGGTTAAGGCTCTATTATTTAGAATAAGCCACACAATTTTTTCATGTTTTGTAGGGAATTTGTATTTCCAGAGTGTTTTCCACCATGAGCATGGTGGTAGGTCGAAGCCTTCCATGGCTATAGATTTGTATTTGCGTTTGGGTTCATAACCTCTTGAGGGGTTTTCATACCAAAGGAGGTGGTGTAGGTGGTGGAGGAGAAGAAGGTTGAGGAGTTTCATCATATGAAGATGAAGTAGATGAAGCATATGAAGAAGAAATATGAACATGTCTCATAGCTCATTGTATTTCGTCAACAACTAAGATGGGGATATGAATAATATGAAATATCAATAATTTTGTATCATAGGGAGGGATCCCATAGACCTCCACAAGATCATAATTCTAAGCGATGACTCCAGGTCACACTAGTGCCATTGGTGAGGTATAAGTATACACAATCGATCTATGACCCTGTGACAAAATATGTGATCTAGTCTTTTTGGCATGCTAGTTCTATTATCTTGAAGTGGATCATTGACCTCCTCCATCTCAACCTCAATATAGGGAGGAGGTCGATCATTGGCATATATGCCAATATATAAAAAATAATAATTAGAAAATTTAAATAAAATCTTATAATCAATTACATGTGTATTAAGGAAGACAAACAAATATGCAACTAAAATAATAAAATATAATGATCATATTACCTCTCATGTTTAGAGTATTGACTACAATAAATTAGATGTTAGGACATCCTCATTAACCCATCCTTTCATATGAAAAAATTATGAGATTAAGGATGTGATTTCCATCACTATGTAACAAACCCAAAATATCTACACCCACCAACATACACAGGTACTCTAACTAGCCCCTGTTGGGAAACATCTTCATCCACATGCACATGCATACACCAGTCATCCACCTAGGTGGTTGGTGACCGAATGCTGACTAAGTCATTGCAAACCTCTAAAAAAATAAAGTAAATAACTTTGAAGAAAAGGGGAAAAAACATCTCCCCTCCAACATGCTACAATAATGATCTAGAGCAATACAAAACCATCATAAAAAAGTGGTAGACCACTTGATCATCCAAGGCCTCTGAAATGTACTATTTACATAATGAAACATAGGGAAAATAATGCATCACTCATGAATGGTATGGTGTCCTAGAACAATGATGAAAATCCTCAAGCACATAACTTCCTATGATAAAAAAGAACGTAACCTGTATTGGTCCCTAGTAACCCATAACTCACTTGGGTGAACATTGTCCACATTGACATATCTCTACACAAATTCCAACTAACTCTCTCCCACAAGCCTAAGTGGTGGATTAGGAAAATGGGGAACATCGCCCTTCCTAGATATCTCGATGATGAAATACATACCATCCTTTATGGGTTGGTACCACATACCAAGACCAACCCTACATTTTTTCCTACCATAATCCCAATGAAGAATTGATTCTATTATTAACTTAGTGTTCTTCTTGAGGGAGTTATCCTCCTCATAAAACTTCAGGAGTTGAACATCCAACAAAAGTTGATGATTCAGAGGTGTAATCAGATGAGGAAAGAAATCCCTCTTCCTAAAATACACAGTCTATTGGTCAACTTGTGGTTACTATGCCAACTATCCCTAATTTACATACAAATATCATCATGAAATATATGCCTAAAATAAACAATCTATACTAAATTACTACCTGTAATATTTATTCAATATAATAAAAAGGATGTTAAAAAAAATTGTTGCGCCAATTTTAAATACATGCACCATACCCAGTGTGTTATAGTTTTTAGGCACATCGAAAATGATGGTGTTACTAAATTTAAAAAGGTTGTGTGGCAGCGTAGTCCCTGCCAAAGAGGTTACAAAGTAAAATGTGGAAAATGGGGTTGAATTGTAAATGACGGAAGTGTTTGGTGCAAAAGGAATATCATGGAAATGTTGTGTGCAACATGTATATCACGAAACTTGGGGCATAAAATTTCGTTAGTGTTGAGGCATGACCCCACAGAGCAAGGTAAATTGTGGAAAATGGGGTTGAATTGTAAATGACAAAAGTGTTCGGTGCAAAATGTATATAATAGAAATGTTGTGTTGAACATGTATATCACGGAACATGGAACCTGCAGAGAGATAGGAAACTGCAGTGAAGATGTGACAAGAAGCATGAAGCACATGTGGTATCCATGCAATAAATGACACTTGGAATGTAGAGAACCATTTATTTTTTGAAAGTATATAACAAAATACAATTTGTTCATAGTGGAATAAAAAATTTGGAAATTTATCCATGCAGCAAATGACACTTGGCATGTAAAGCACCATTTATTTTTTGAAAGTATATAACAAATTACAAATTTGTTTGTCATATAGACTGGTGAAAGATAAAAATGTATGAAGACATAAATTTAAAAGGAGATAATAAAACAATTTTATTTGAAATATGTCAAAAAATAAAAGTTTGTTACATACTAGTGGAAATTTTGAAATATATAAAAAAATAAAAGTCTGTTACATATTAATGGAAATTTCAATGTGTTTGTCATGTATACTGGGATTGGGGCTCCCGCGGAACATTAGAGAAATATGTACAAGAAACAAGACTATAAAAAGAAGATAGAGTGCAATACCTGCAAAAAAAATAAAATTGAAAGGTATAAGGGTTTGCCTAGACATTTCCATTTAAAAAAGTGGAATAACTGGGTTGATAAAGAAAGCAGGATGCAATCAGTAGAGTTACAGTGATGGTACATATGATCCCTTTGGCTATTTTCTTACGGTTTTCATTTCACTGATGTCGTCGACGACTGCTGGAATCCTAGCAACTGCCTGTTGCCTTTCATCAGCAACCTGCTTCAATTCCCTTTTGATCCATTCTTCAATGTAGCTTCTCATTGGGGCAACGTTGATCTCATTCCATATTTTTATGTTGAAAAGATCATTTTCTAATTACTGGAAGTCGATAGAAAGATTACACAGAGCCTAATGAATTTCCTCATTCTGTACTAAATAGTTGACTAGCCAGTCATCGACGTGAGCTTGATCATATTCAAGGATGCTGTAAATTTTTTCTAGAGACAACGCCTTAAACATATCAACCTATTTATCGAAATCTTGCCTAGTTAAGGGAAAGGAGTTTGCAATTAAGTCGGGGTCTTGGAAGTCGTTGGTATTTCCGAATAATTTTATTCTTGACAGCCTTGTGAATAATTTATCTTTCTTTGATATGGCTTGTTCACATGACTAAACAATGAGATGCAGGTTCACCACTTTTTCTTTCCAGTATGCATTTAATTGACCGATCCGATTTTTGGATGGAAGATCTTGTTGTCTTCTTTTTGTTTCTGTCATATTGTTGACAATGGTGCCAAAAGGAAGGACCGTTTTCAAATAGAAATTTTCTTCATATTTTAACTTCGCCTGAAAATGTTCAAGAAAACTATGTGCCCTAGTTCCAAGGGAAGTGATGGTTTGTGATGTTTTCCATGCCTAGGTAACCAGTTCCATTCTTTTCTTGATATTATTCTCCACATATCCTCTGCAGAATGCGAGGAGGTTGGAGGATTCTCTTAAGTTGGCTGCAGGAGGGGCAGGCATGGCTATTTCCAAAGGATTGACAAAAAATGAAATAGGAATCAAATCTTCTTCCAATTCCTTGACCTGGTCCTTCAGTTGGCATTCTCAACCTTGATGCCTCCAATGGAATCATGAAGTTCATCTCCGCTCATGTTGTGAAGTTGATAGATTTGGGATGGCCACATGTTGGCAAGGTCAACCTTTGAATGAGATTTTCCTTTCTTATTTTTTACATCTTTTTTCTCAATTATCAATTTTTTGGACTAGCTATCAGAAACAACGCTTTGGAACACGAAGGATTCATCTTCGTCAAAAATTTCAGTATCGGATATGTCCATTAGACGGCTATGCTGGATGGCATCTCCAGGCTGATCAAGGTAGCACTGCATGCTATCCAGATCAATGTCAAGTTTGATGTTCTCACTCTGAATTTTCGTCTCTTCCGCATGTCCCACATTTTTTTTCTCTTCTTCTCTACTGGAAGCTTGTGAGAACTATCAATTTTAGAGTGAGGAGGGTCATTATCTCCTCCTCCATTTGAAGAACTCCGAGTTTCTTTGTTTCTATGGTGGGTTGTTGGAGCGATGCTTTGGGATGTCATACTTTTTTTAGTGTTATTTGTCGATTAAACACTCTTGTCACCGGGCCCTTTATCCTATTGCATGTACAATTTTGTGAATCTTTGCACTGTGTCTAGGTCACCGACATTAGAACAGGAGCGTTGCCGCTAGTGTCTCTATTTTCGGGTAGGTGTTTTTTGAAAGAACAATCGCTGAGGCCAAGTGTTTGTAAATTTTGTCAAAAAATATTATCGAGGTCGAACCCTCTTATGCTTTCAGCATATCTCAGTTTGAAGATACTAGAATGCACTGTGAATTCATTAATTTTGTTGACGTTTTTCAATACGAACTCTCCTACTTTCCAAGGAAGAGGAATGAATTGTTTTGTTTTTCTTCTTTTGCAATAGATGCAACCGATATTTGTATTTTCGTGTTACTTCTGCAACAAACATTCTGTCTGTAATGTGACATGGGAGGAGAGCAGGTTTTTCCGTGGAGCCAAAAATTCGTATCACAGTGTAATTATCCAAATGTTCAAGTGTCCCCTTCCTGTCCAAAATTCTGGTTTCCTGTTCAGATATGCAGGGAGCATCTTCTCCTAACAAAAAATCTTTGAAAACAAACATGAAGCCATTAAAAACCTCATAAAAATGGTGGGAAGCCTTGTGCTTCCACAAGGCTGGTACTCGAACGTTACTGGGTTGAATTCCCAGTTGACATTCTTGACGGATCCCTCATTCCATACTTAGCCACTTTTTGGATCGTGGGTTCTCGTGATGGTGGCCTCAAAATTGGGCCTCTGTTGTTTTGTTCCCTACAAATAGCACACAGAGTTCCGTGATATACAAATTGACAAGCGGGCTTACGGGTTATTTGAATTTTAAGGCCCTCATGTTGATGTGATAAAAAAATTAGACTTGGGCCAGTTTATATTCGTTTATTACAAATGAAATGGGGAAGTGGTCGGTCAGGCTAGTGATATAAAAGTAAGTGAAATATGAAAACGTGAATCCCCCAACTTCTGCACCTAGAAATTTTTCAAAAAATGAGTAATAGATACTAAGTATGTGCTCTTATAAAGTATGGACATGAGATTTTTATAGAGAATGTACATATCCCGCTCTCCATACTTGGCCACTTTTTGGATCGCGGGTTCTCGATCTGGTGGGCTCAAAATTGGGCCTCTACTTCTCTGTATCCTACAAATATTACCGGTTGAGAATCAAGCCGTGGGTGGCCTCTCAAGCAAGAAGTATCAAAAAACCCGAAAGCGCGGCGGGCTACCCGTGAGGGCGATCTCTATATGAGATACCATAAAAGCGAAAGAGAGTGTCCAGAGCGAAATGGGCCAGAAACCACCCAGAGTTCTGCGATATACAAATTGACAGGCGAACTTGCGGACTGGCTAACTCAACATTGCACTTTTATTGTTCTGTTTCTTCCAAACAACACTCAGAGGAAACAAGCAATTCATACTAAATATGTACTTTTATAAACTATGGACATGAGATTTCATAGAGCATGTACAGATCCCTCATTCCATACTTAGCCACTTTTTGGATCGCAGGTTCTCATGGTGGCTGGCTCAAAATTGGGCCTCTATTGTTTTGTGCCCTACAAACAACACCTAGAGTATCACAATATACAAATTGACAAGCAGACTTGCAGGCTGTCTGGGTCAACATTGCACTTCTATTGTTCTGTGTCCTCCAAGTAGCAGTCAGACTTCCGCGATAGACAAATTGACAGACAGACTCCAGGACTGGCGAGCTCAAGATTGCCATTGTTTACGAATGGGCATCCTTATCAACTATCTAACATTATCAAAAAAAATGATTTTCAAATACTAAATTATTAATATTAAATATTGATATCGCATAATTTAATTACACAAATTATCAATATTGAACCCGTCGATCCGGTAACTCTCCTATTCGGAAAAACCATGAACCAAAAATTTTGTACAATATGAAATGGGGAAGCAGTGGTCAAGGTGGTGATATAAAATTAAGTGAAATCTAAAGACGTGAATCTGCCAATTTTCGTACCAAGGAATTTTTCAAAAAATGAGTAATACATACTAAATATGTACTATAAAGTATGGACATAAGATTTTAGAGAGCATGTACGGATGCCACATTCCATACTTAGCCACTTTTTGGATCGTGGGTTGTCGGGCTGGCGGGCTCAAAATTGGGTCGTTATTGTTCTGTGCCCTACAAATAGCACCCATAATTCCGTGATATACAAATTGACAAGAGGACCTGCGAACTGGATGGCTCAACATTGCACTTCTATTTTTCTGTGTCCTCCAAACAACACTCAGAGTTCCGCAATATACAAATTGACAGACAGACTCCAGGGCTAGCGGACTCAATATTTCCATTATTTACGGATGGTAATCCCTATCAACTATCTAACATTATCTAAAAAAATTATTTTCAATACTAAATTATTAATATTAAATATTGATATTGTACAATTTAATTAGAGAAATTTTTTTGTACAATTTGAAACGGGGAAGCGGTCGGTCGGGCTAGTGATATAAAAGTAAGTGGAAATCTGAACACGTGCATCTTCCAACTTCTGCACCTATAAATTTTCTAAGAAACAGGCAATACATACCAAATATGTAATTTTATAAAGTATGGACATGAGATTTTTTAGAGCATGTATGGATCCTTCATTCCATACTTAGCCACTTTTTGGATCGTGGGTTCTCGGGATGGCAGGCTCAAAATTCAACCTCTATTGTTCTATTTCCTACAAATATCACCCAGAGTTCCACAATATACAAATTGACAGGAAAATTTGTGGGCTTTCTGGCTCAACATTGCACTTCTATTGTCCTGTGTCCTCCAAACAACACTGGGAGTTCCACGACATACAAATTGATAGACGGACTCCAGGACTGGCAGGCTCAAGATTGCGATTGTTTACAGATGGTCATCCAAATATGTATTTTTATAAAGTATGGACATGATATTTTATAGAGCATGTACGGATCCTTCATTCCATACTTAGCCACTTTTTGGATCGCGGGTTCTCGGGCTGGCGGGCTCAAACTTTAGCCTCTATTGTTCTGTGTCCTACAAATAGCACATAGAGTTCTGTGATATACAAATTGACAAGCGGACTTGCGAGCTGTCTAGCTCAACATTGCACTTCTATTGTCCTGTGTCCTCCAAACAACACTAGGAGTTCTGCGACATACAAATTGACATACAGACTCCAAGACTGGTGGGCTTAAGATTGCAATTGTTTACGAATGGTCATCCAAATATGTACTTTTATAAAGTATGGACATGAGATTTTATAGAGCATGTACAGATTCTTTGTTCCATACTTAGCCACTTTTTGGATCGTGGGTTCTCGGGCTGGCGGGCTCAAAATTCACCCTCTATTGTTCTGTGTCCTACAAATAGAACCTAGAGTTCCATGATATACAAATTGATATGCGGACTTGTGGGTTGTTTGGCTCAACATTGCACTTATATTGTCCCGTGTTCTCCAAACCACACTGGGAGCTCGACGACATACAAATTGACAGATGGACTCCAGGACTGGAGGGCTCAAGATTACGATTGTTTACAGATGGTTATCCAAATATGTACTTTTATAAAGTATGGACATGATATTTTATAGAGCATTTACAGATCCTTCATTCCATACTTAGCCACTTTTTGGATCGTGGGTTCTCAGGCTGGCAGGCTCAAAATTCAGCCTCTATTGTTTCGTGTCCTACAAATAGCACCCAAGGTTCCGCGATATAAAAATTGGCATGCAGACTTGTAGGTTGTCTGGCTCAACATTGCACTTCTATTGTCCCGTGTCCTCTAAACAACATTCGGAGTTCCACGACATACAATTTGATAAACGGACTCGAAGACTGGCGGGCTCAAGATTGTGATTGTTTACGAATGGTCATCCTATTTAACATTATCTAAAAACATTATTTTTAAATACTAAATTATTAATATTAAATATTGATATTTTACAATTTAATTGCATAAAATTATCAAAGGATGTTAAATCGCTTATTTTAAAAGAAATGAAGGAAAAAAAACAAAGTTTTTTTAAAATTCTATCACCACAAGCATAACAACGACCAATTTGAATTTTAAGGGCCTCTTGTTGATATGATAGCACAATTGGACTTCGCACAATATACATTTGTTGATTTCAAATTATTCCAGGAGATTAATTTTACCAAGTTCATCGACCAAGGAAAAATGCTGAAAACATTATCTAACATTATCTAAAAATATTATTTTCAAATATTAAATTATTAATATTAAATATTGATATTGTTCAATTTAATTACATAAAATTATCAAAGGATGTTAAATCTCTTATTTTAAAAGAAATGAAGGAAAAAAAACAAAGTTTTCTTAAAATTCTATCACCGCAAGCATAACAATGACCAATTTGAATTTTAAGGGCCTCTTGTTGATATGATAGCACAATTGGACTTCGCACAGTATACATTCCTTGATTTCAAATTATTCCAGGATATTAATTTTACCAAGTTCATCGACCAAGCAAAAAATGCTAAAACAAGCCACATACTACATTTGCGTCACAATGCCATAGAAATTATCGGGTGGATTTGCGGGCTAGCTGGCTAAAAAATTGCTATTCTATTGTTCTGTGTCCTCCAAACAACACTCGAAGTTCCATGATATACATATTAACAAATGAAGCATACAAATAAGAACCAATTAAACTCCAAACAGGCCGCAAGTAATTTCCCACAAGGTTCCATAGAGCAGGACGCATCGACCTTTGCATCAAACAATTTGATATACAAAGAAAAGACGTTGTGGCATTCATTTTCTCTTACATATAGTATATGTACCCAATAGAAAATAACTGGGGCCATGGGATATATGGGGTTTGTTGCCATGCTTCCCATTTTTGGACCAAACAGTCTTATGCGCATGCAATCCCAAGTAGTTGAGTCCAACAAACATTGATCTGGATGTTGAAGAAATATTACAGAGACACATGAGGTATTTTTGTTTCCTACCAAAGTTTGATATTTTTTCCCCCTTCTTCAACTGATATGCAAAATTGCATTGTCCTCATTTAAGGTAATTTTTTTGTGTATCCTAAAATCGCATAGCATGTAGACACTGCTTGCCTTTTTTTGTAGAGATGTTTCATATGAAAATTATGCCAACTTAGGAAGCACATTTTGTAACAGAGGTTGCCTAACTGTACAATGCACGGTTGTGTTTCCCATGGTTCGGATGGCAACATTGAGGCAATGTCCATATATATATGGACATTTTTCACCGCATCGCAGATAATCAATCGTATCATCACTTATCAAAGCAGAGGCAGAAGCAGGAGAGTTGCATTTTTCACATACAGGTTCAAAGGGGTTTGAGTACGCATTCTCTGCAACTAAAACACCTTCAACCTGGGAACTTGAGCATAGGAAGGCTATTTGAAAAAAAAATGAAATAAAATAAAACAAGCCGCACAAATTTGGTGAAGGCTATTTGTATAATCAAAGTGAGGATGATTTTTTGGATGTATACGCACAACATTTGTAGAGCTAGCTAGTTTCTTCAGATCCTGTACTATATCTCCTCACAACTCTATTACAAACGTTGCCTGGGTTGTTTGAAAGATCCTTTCTCTAACATCCCTTTTCTTTGTTATATCTTTTAAGAGAATAAGTGGAATCTTCCCTCTATGCAATTGTTGCTCCATTGACGAAAACAAATTTGAATAGGTATCGAACAATTGCAGCTGCAACATGGAACAGTGCAATATTTGTGTAACTTACCTGACATACATTCACATGTGAAAGTAAAGGACAAAGCCAGATATGGAAAGCGGTACCATTTCCTTGTCGATGTACGACTCTCCATCCTTTATATGGAGAATGTGTTGCGAGCCAAGTTTTCTCGCCAGTGTGATAGTTGCGCCAATGGTTCCAATTGGGTAAATATCACTACTCTACACAAGATGGTTGATAGTCGCGTCTGGGACAAAACGATATTCTAAACAAACAGAGAGAATTTTTTCCATAATACTTCTTTCGTTGAGCAAAAAAATCCAATCACAATCACCACGTTCCTATACTATTTTGGGCAATATATTAAAATTTGTAATGGATATCCCATTACTCGGCAATATCTTTTCTCTGTGTTTCTGGACAAGCTGTGTAGGAATAATCATTTTCACTATCATCATGGCCTCCTTGTTTGTCATGTCAGCATGCATAATGAATCTAGTTTTGTTTTCCTTGTCCAAGTAGGTGCTATAGACGACCATTATTTCCCTGACGAACACTTATCTAGTTCGACAGTTGTTCAAGCCCTCTATTGATAATACTTTGGGTGTTACAACTCTAGACCTGGTGACAATTTTTGAACAGGAGAACTAAAGTGAATGGTAGTGTGCATTTTTTTTTATGTATTCTTCTTTCACTAGCATAAATCTACAAGTACACACATAGCTTTGATGAACTATGGAGCCAGAGTTTTGCAACCACACTTCTTAGTCTATGGGACATGCACTATGTTCTTTGTCTTGCTAGTACTTGTTGATACTTCTTGTGAATTGCAAACCATGCATTGTAGATGACATCAGCATATTCACCATGCCATAGATGAATAAATAGCCGAGGATATTTGTCTGGTAAACATACTAAGAGCAGAGAGTATGCATATTTACCTTTGGCCTTGTCAGTCTACTAATGTCTAGGATGATTGACTGCTCATGGCCATGTCACTAGTCCAACTTTTTCTGATGCAAGCATGTGCAGATGAACATCAGGACTAAACAAGCATATGCATTGTATAATATACATCATAAGGACTAAATAAGCGTAAAATTGTATGCATCTAATTTTTTTAACTGGAAAAATGTGTAACAGTAAACAGGGTGTGAGGGCGAGGCACCACAGTCAATCTGTATATCGTGAACTCCCAGAAGCCAGGGGAGCAATATTGAACCCTCCAGCACGATACCCACAATCGACAAAGTGGGTAAGTATGGAATAAGGTAGAAGTGCGGCCATAGATGTGAAACTGTTAGTTCGCCAACCAGTGCACAAAGGCATTTTCGGAAAGACCACTAAGCAGATCAATTAGAAAACAAAAGAGATAATAGAAAATGGAAAAAGTAGAAATAGGGAGGACAGAAAGGGCCATTGCTTCCAAGGCATCATTTTCAAGTCTGATATTATATGCCCCCACCCGGTTTGTATATTTAATTTACCAGCACAATTGGTATACCTTTCAAAATATTGTACCACAGAACCGTTTCCTGTTGCACAAAACAATTCATCTTCCTATCCAACCAACTTGTTTCTTCCAAGGTACCAATGTCGAATATGCAATGCACATGAAGGCAAGTTAGTATGAAGACAAGCATGTAAAATAAAGAGAAACAGGTCTAATTATTCCAATGTAACAACAAGTAGAATATGCAAAATATATTATATTTGAAGGAAGAAAAGAAGGGGAAAAAAATAAAAATTAAAAAAAGGTGCAAAGCAGCAGAACAAGCACAACAAATATATAGACAACAAATGAAAAAATTAACACTGGAATATGAAATAAGAGCACAGGAATCCACTTCTGTAATTCCTCAACTACATTCCCGCCAAAGAGTTCATCGTCCTCTCCAGCCATTTTGTTTGTTTAAATGTAGCAATGAAGTGAAAACACAATGGACATGAAGTAGGTTAGTATGCATGAATTCATGTAATTAAGATACAATAAACTAGGTGGACACATATACAAATAATAAATGAAATACAAAACAACGCGATATGAAATAACAGTACAAGCATGCACCTTTCTATATCCTCTTCAAGTGATGCAACCAAGACTTCATCCTTTTCTTCAGCTATTCTGTTTGTTTGAATGTGGGAACGCAGAAAATACAATGAACATGAATGGAAGTTGGTATGCACCGGACACCAAGTAATATGTACATATAGTAAAACAGATTCAAAGAATAGTCTTAAAGATAGGCAGAAACATGAACCTTTGCGTTTCTCCATCCATAGTTGTGAACGTGTAATTTCTTTTTCCCTACCCAAAGTATATTACAAGCCACAAAATATTACGAAATTGCATGGTCGTAGTTATACGATTTATGGTTTTCCGTGGCAAAGTATCCAGATATGCTTCCATCGATGGAAATACATGTTCTTTATCCTCTACACAGACTATTGTGCCCACGATAAAAGATTTTGGTTTTCCGTGGCAAACTAACCAAATATGCTTCCAGACATGGAACTATAATTTTGCAAAATATTTGTTGCACATATCATATCTCAAGTACAAGACAGATTGCATCGTGGGCACGCCAGTCTGTGTAAAGGACAAAGAGCATGTATTGTCATATGGGAACATTTGACCATACATGGTTTATAAGCGCAGCCTGCATTTGCTTTATTTTAACAAAAAAAACAACAGATATTTCAATTGCACATGTACTTCTCGAAGTATTTTTCATGCAACTATTTTCTTTCATGCCAACACTAAAGGAACAACAAAATCTCACAGCATAACAAATATCGACCTTGCAAAACATGGAAAATAACAGAACTGCAGGTCGACTCGTGGGTGCAGGGGTTGAACACCGTAAAGTGGCCAAAAAACAATAATAATCCAACAAAAAAAAAAACAGCTCCAACCACCAGCGCAGAACCCCAACCCTGCAAAGCCTAATCAAACAAAAGAAAACAACAAGCACCAAACCAGCGAAAAAATATGAACAAGCCCAACTGCAGACCCATGGCCCCAAAGTGTAAACCCAAGCCAAAGAAACAGAACCAGCAACCCATGAACCAACGAACCATCGAACAAGCAACAACCACAGAACCAATAAACAATATATGTATCTCCAACGATTACAAAACTGCATCCGAAGCACAGAAGGAACCGGAAACATACGACAAGCATGCCAATAGAAATAAGCAAACATTCTTACTTCCAAACTGCAAACACTGAACAACAAACAAGGAACATAAAATGAAACTATGGCATGGAAACTTCCTCTGAAACGATGAAAGGTAGAAGCGCAGGTCGAATTGTGAACCAAACAAAAACAAGCAGCAAATGACAAACCATCGAAGAAGAAGCACTCACTGAACCAATAAACAATGTTTGTAGCTTCAACGATCACGAAATTGCATTGCAAATCTAGAAGAAGGATGAAACATAGAATGCCTATTCAACTGGCGGTGGACAACCATATTGTGCAAAATCACTGCAACATTGTATGGAAAATTTCAAGGAAAAATGTACTCCAAGAAACGTATTTAGATAAACATTTAAGGTTTTCAGGCTGTGCAAGGACCTCGCGGTATGCAAACATTTAAGTTGTCAGGCCTTTTGGAGGACCTCGCATCATGTAAACATTTAAGCTGTCAGGCCTCAATACATTTCAATACAAATACATGCAGTAAGGACGTTATAAACTTTGGAATTCTCGATCACTACAAAGCTTGGATATCTAAACATTTCAATATGATTAGTACAAATAAAAACTCACGGATATATTCACCTAGCAGAAAATGCTAAGCCAAACATTCAAACTAATGCTAGCATTAATCCACCTTCAAGCAATACATAGGAAAAATATATGATTCAAAAAGATTGTATACGATAAATTTTTTTGAATATGTTACCATATAAAACATTGAGAATAGAAAAGCCAGCAATAATACCTCCAATCTCTTATCCAATCAGATCAGTACATATATGGTACTTTTTATTATATAAAAATCTATGTTTTTTGTTCCCTAGCTCCAACAATACATATTATGCAAAAATTTGTGGTCAAAGGACAAACTAATATATAGTCAAGGAATTATCGATCGCTATAGTCACTCTATGCCTACGACAATGACTAATAATGCACCATACATGGTGCTCTTAGAAAATAGTGCCATCATCACCATGGTGCATCCATCAATCCATAAGCGCACCATATAACATGGAACATTTCTATAAAATTATTATAAATCTGGAGGGTGTGTTTAATATATTTAGGCACATTGTAATACAATGTAGATTGAAAAGAACCACCATGGCTCTTTTATAGGAGCACTGTCATAGTGTGTTCATACATCTATTAGCATATTGAAAAGCATAGGAAATCTCTACAAAAATACTTAGAAATCTATCAACTGTGCTTAATATGTATAGGATCATTATACGATGGTGCAAAATGAAAATCCTTGTCATAATGGTTTTACAAGAGCACTACCATGGTGTGAATATACATCTAAAAGTGCACTAAAGAGTGTGGAAATTTTTCACAAATATAATTATAAATTTTTCATTGTGCTTAATATGTATAAGTGCACCATATTATGGTGCAAAATGAAAAGAACCACCACGGTGATTTTACAAGAGCACTACCATGGTGCAACCATACATATAAAAATGAATTGACGAGCGCAAGAAATTTCCACAAAAATAGTTATAAATATTTTGGTGCACTAAATATGTAAAGGCATACTTTACATTGTGTGGCCTATAAAAGCACAAGTTGATTGTGTGAGCTAAACGCTAGGGCCACACTAGTGAATTAACCAAAAAAAACAAATTAAAGCTTAATTTTAAATTTTAATTAGCTAAAAATGTAAATTGAAGGATAAAAATGCACTTACTCAATCTCTTCTCTAGGAAGGAGGTATGGTTGTTGTATAGAGAAAATAAAAATAAAAATTAGGTCTTATTTGGGAAATTCCAAAATGAACACAAATCCATTGTGGAAATGGAGTCAAGAAATTGGGTAATCTAATTTAACACTAGACAACAAGGTGGTTGTAGGGAACACTGAGCTTGAATGGGTGTGAAGCACTAAGTGAATGTCACCAATGAATCTTAATTTTGGTCTTTTCTTTAAATACCCTAATGCAGTCTCATCAATATCTTATTGGTGATTTTTTAGGTATATGGAACACAAATAATAATTTTTTATATTAAAAATGTATATATTCTATAAAAAAATATTCAAAGTGGTGCACTAGATGATATACATATGTACTAATGCATTTACAGGAAAATAACACACCAATAATATTTTTTGTTATTTTTTTTATAGAATCGATATTTTATAACAAAATATTTTAAACTACCTCACTGCACGTGGTGGGGGCAGACACTAATGTTGGTCTTAAAGGGTAAGCACACTAGTGTGACACGTTAGATGAAGCACATCAAACAAAAAAAATCTTTTAAAATCTTCGATTGCACACCTCCACTAGAAACTTAAATAGGGAAGGGATAAATTGTTTTAAGAGGTTTTTCAAAAACCTCTGCTAAGAAGTGTTTTCCTAGTAGTGACATATGCACCCAAAAACTGCTTCTCACAAAAATTGTGATTCCTTATGAATAGATTGAGACCACATGAAAGGAAAGGTTAGAGATATATGAGCTTCAAACCAATGGAATATCATTCAATTCAACACCAATGAATATTGAAATTATTTAACTCATTGACCATGTCTATAAATTATTATCTTAACATTAATGAATGTGCTTGTGGGATCTCAATTTTATCCTATAGAGATTAAGAGAGGGTATGGAATTCTACAACATGGTTCCTTTGAATGTAAATAAGGCCTAGGAGTGTTACTATTATCAATGAATAAAGAAATTACATAAACCTTTCATTGTTTTTTATGAGTGTCTTGCAGTGTGTATAAATTTATTGTGGATGCTTTTATTTAATTTTCTAGTTGTGTGGTGTTGATTCTATTATGCATCATTTTGTGCCAATTTCTTTGCATCACATGCCCTCTTCCCTAATGCTTTACATTTGTCTCTATCTATGTGTAGATAGCTTCCATGCCTTGCAACCTACTACATGGAAGAGCACCTACCACAAGTAAGAGTTGCAAGTTTTCCTTTGCACATAGTCCTAGCCCTAGTATATTCCAAGCTTCTTGAATGAGAGGCCACTTGTATTTGGTAAAAAGAGGAAGACCAACACCAAAAACCACACTATGATTGGTCATTACAAGTACTTATTTGATTCCTATGTATTGAGAAGTGGGAATGTTTTTTAATTCACTACCCATCATACCATTCCAATGCTAGATGCAAAGAGGAACATTCCCATTATGGAAAGAAAACAAAATTAGTTGGGGCATCCTAAAGTGAGACAAGAGATGATAGAATGGCACAAATTTCTCACCCATAATTATCCTTGCACTATAATAGCAACAAAAATCCCATTGTGAGAATCGTGTGTGTGTGGGCGCGCACATCTATGCCTCAATATATAGATTCATGGAAAGCCAATCAAATTGGTGTGTGTGTATCCCTAAATTTATAGATTGAGAAGTGGCAATATTTTCAATTCACTACCCATCATACCATTCCAATGCCATATGAAAAGAACATTCCCATTATGGAAAGCCAACCAAACTGGTTGAGGCATCCTCAAGTGAGCCAAGAGCATCTATAATGACATAAATTTCTTACCTACAGCTGTCCTTACACTGTAACAACAATAAAAATTCCATTGTAAGAGTCGTGTGTGTGTGTCCATAAACCTATAGATTCATGGCATACATACACTTATAGAGGAAAATACATACATACATACATACATATATGCACATGCACACTTATATGTGCCCCAATCTATAGATTCATGACATATATACATAGATATAAAGATGCATGAACACACACACACACACACATGTCTCAATCTATAGATTCAATGCATATAACATATAAATATAACTCCCTCCCCTACCGCCTTCAACACACACAATATAATATATGAACAAGATATATCTATTCATACTCTAATATTTTTTCTTAATTGCCTTACCCAGTTATTGTGTGAGAAGGTGGATGAACAATTGGAGATACTTTATCATTTGGATTCGACTGGATTCTGGATGAGAATGCAGTTAACAAAGAGGTGCAAGTGTTGTGATCAAAATCACCACAAAAAACTAGTTCACTCATGCGAAGATGAATCAAAGGGCCTTAATGAAATAAATAGGTTGTTAAAAAAGTTATGGAGATATTTATGTGATTGATATTAGAAAAAACATGATTTTTTAAATATAACTCAATGGATCGACGATTTTTTCTTCCCATAGTTTCCAATATGTTCTAATAAATATAGTTTCCAAAGAAAAAGATAAACACCACACATAATTTAAGACTCCTAAGTATTTGTAATTAGATTTCAATTGTTGTGCACTTCTTTACCATTGGATCTACTTATTTTGTTGCTTCCCAAGGAATGTCAAGTCCCTCTAGGACTGAGATGGGGAGGGTCACTCACGGGTTTAATATTATTTAATCTTTTTTGAACTATGGTAATTTCATTGATTGTATTTATTTTGAGATTTAAAGGCCAATAATGTCAATGAATATGATTATTTGGATGAATCAAACATATATAGTGTGGCCACACATCTTGTAGTTGATCATAATATGTGTATCTGAAATATATATCATATTTTTCCTAAGTAGTTTTCATATTTTTATCTTCTCAAGCTCAATAACTTGTATATGTTATATGTCACATCTCGTTCATCCAAACTATATAGACATTTTATTGTTTTCCAAAAGATTATATCCCTTCCATTACCTACATCCCAAGATGAATATGTATTGGTACAAATATTTCTATGTTGTTACCTTTGAAATCTTGTTTTTCAAAGGGAAGATCCATTCACGAGCTTGAGCTAGGGAATCGGTTCGTGACATCGAACTCAAAGGAGGCCCATGCTCATTTTCTTCCCTTGAGCATAACCATGATGGTCAGATTCATTTACAAGCCCTTGTCTCATGATATCACGACCATAAGATGCCTTGTCGGCAATTACATTGATGTCATTTCTAACGAGTACCCCTTTTTGAACAGGAAGGACTATGGGAGCCAATATTTCATGCTCCCATGCCATGAATGAGTATGTGTCATTCTGATATCGCTCTATTTCTATATTTATATTAAATGTTGCATCACAATTCGTCCGCTATTTCGTTATCTCCTCTTGGGCACCTTCTCAAATATGGTTATACCCGATATTATTTTTATTTTTACCTTCAGCTTCC
>JASDQU010500318.1:55595-68590 GCA_032191745.1 Picea mariana | reverse complement strand
GTTCGACCTCAAAATGCAGGAGACCAATTCTAAGACTCCCGAGGCGTACATGGAATGGGAGAAAGAATTGTATCGAACTTACCATGAGAACGTATTTAGGGCAATGAAATGTTTGCAGGCCGCTTTGATCAACACCCGACCCAGTGTCGCAATAACCATTTTGACTTTCATATGCCTCAGCGTTTTCTTCATGGTACTTTTTGTATCGGCGAACGCAGTAAGTTACCTGATTCAATTTACAACTGCGTTTCTCAGGAATATGCACGGATAATCCTCTGGATTTGTAAATTATGAATAGGAGAAGATAAATAGTTACAACATAAATAGTTACAGAGTAAGTGAAATTGATAACTAAATGTTCGCTTTGCTAAATGCTTCTAATTTCCGGGAAGTTTAAATTCTTCATACTCCTTTGCCAGTATATTATTCTCATTTTGAATCGCAATTATGATGGATTAATTTCTGTAAAAGATGATCCCCGTACCAGAGCGAACGAATGAGTTATAAACTGGATCAACTATTTGATTAGTACCTTCACAAACAATTATGGAAATCAAATTGCTGGGGTGCTATCTTTGCTTCCGTTCGCTCAGAAGCTTGGATCTTTAGGATAAGTGGGTATTTCCTTTGGTACCAAAAAGAAAATGGAGTGTACATTCGGTTGTATCCTCTTATGATATGATAATTTTAAGTATTTCATGTATGGTTTCTTTGATTAAGTTTTAAGGAGCTTGATTGATTGAATGAATAAAATTTTTTATATATTTTTTATTTAAATTATATTTTTTTTTAATAATTATGATAAATATTAGTTAATTGGGTTTATCTAATGTGATTATAATGTGTTTGTGAGATATAATGTTATCCTCTTCACCCAAATTTTATTTTTGTTAATTACATGTTGAGATCATAATAAATATATTATTGTAATAGCTTCTAACATTATTATTTATTTGACATTATTTATTAAAAAATCTAAAAATCTAAATTTTATAATAAATATCATTTTTTAAAGATAAATAAAATTTAAATTACCTAATGATTTTCTCAAAAAAAACTATGATATACAATATTTAATTATAAACATCACTAGTTATTATGTGCCTTAGTTCATCTTTTATTTCATTTAATTCCCTAAAACTGGCCTTATGAAATTTTTGTTGGAATAATGCTTACAATAGAATTGGTTTGGATATGAATTTGTTAAGGAGTGTTGAGATATTATCTCAAATATATATATTGTGTATTTAAGATAGCTATCTATCTTAAGCTACTTGTAATTGTATTTATATTGTGATTATATGTAATGAAAACAAGTTTTTTGATGTGTATCTTGATTTGTAATTTGGTATCACTCTCTCGCGAGAGGGGCTGTGATCATGCAATTTTAGCAGTGTTAATCACATAGAGTAGCATAGTGTGTGAGAGTGGTGTTTTATTTTTGGTGTGTTTTGTGAGAGAACCAATTCTGTGCACTATGAACAAGAGGAGCGTGAGAACCGTGGAGGAGTTGCGCTACTTAGATAAATTCCTACCTGAGCAGAGATTGTTGGATCCGTTATTGTAACGAGAGGGAAGTCGTCATTGCCAAAATGGTTTCCTGCATGGAGGAGCCTACACAAATTTGTTGAGCGGAATTGTGATAAAATTTGTTGTTGTCGAGGAAGGTAGACTAGACGTCATTGTGCAAAGAGGAAACATGATTTACATTTCCGTATATCCTCACTATCTGGTTGTCAATCAATTCAGTGTTGTTTGAATAAGGTACCACAATCATTTATGTGTTATATTCTCCAATGCATGCAAAGTAGTTGAGGGATTGTCTGTAGATCCGTTGACTTCCTGATATCTAATTCTGAGGATACATTGGAGTTACGTAGCAGGGTACCAGAGATAGACTATAACAAGTTCAAAAAATAATGAATGGAACATGATGGAGGATATGTTCGATTCATGCTCATTCTACGGGATGCACCTGAGACGAGTTGCAGATTTAGTGTGTGGTGGCATGTGATAATATATATGCAGGTTTATTGTGTAGTGGGAAAAAAAAATGCACTCAGTAATTAGTAGCATATGTTTTTGATTGCATGTTATATTTATTTTGTTTGTAAAATTTACATATGAAGATCCAATTATGAATTACACGACAGAGTATTATAATTGAAAATTAATGGTTCTTGATGTTCTTTGGTGCCGAGAGAACACATCATTAATTTGATTATGTCTACATATGTTAGATGTTGGTTGGACTTGTTGTACTTTGGTGCTTCAAGATCATCATTTAGAGGTTTTCCTTGTGTATATTAGTGTAGATGTGTTTAAAGAAAGTCAGTTGTATGATTGACTCCTGAAAATATCCAGTAATTAGATCACTATCCTATATAGCTGTCGAAATTTGCTCTTCGGGGGAATTCCATAGATGGTAGTGTATCCATAGGATAATTAACTATTAATATTGTCCTTCAATGATGGTCAGAAGCGTTGTTGTTTTAAATGAGTTGAAACGGAAGCTCGAAGTTGTGGATAAGAATGATGATGAAGACCATATCAAGACAAATATCTATGTTGAAATTTGAGTATTGTAATTATGATATGAAATTTGTAATGTAAGAATTATGGGAGGATGTTGGAATAATTCTTACAATAGAATTGGTTTAGATATGAGTTTGTTAAGGAGAGTTGAGATATTATCTCAACTATCTAGATTGTGTACTTAAGATAGCTATCTATCTTAAGCTACTTGTAATTGTATTTATATTGTGCCTTTCAAATACCGAAGCACCCATTTCACTGCAGCTCAATGCTCTTTTCCTAGATTTTCCATGTACCGATTGACAACACCCACTGCATGTGAAATATATGGTCTTGTACTAACCATCACATACATTATACTCCCTATTGCATTAGCATATGATACACGAGACATATTATCCTTTTCATCATCTGTACTAGGACATAAACTTGAAGAAATATTAAAATGAGAAGCCAAAGGGATTGAAATTGGTTTCACATTGTTGATACCGAACCTGATAAGTATTTTCTCCACATACTTCTGTTATGTTGTGATAACCATATCTTACCATTTTTTTGTCACTGTGTATCTCCATGCCCAAGATTTATTTTTCTACTCCTAGATCCTTCATGTCAAACATCCTATCCATCTAAGCCTTTAACCTATTCATTTCTGCCATGCTCTGGCTTGCTACAAGCATATCGCCAACATATAGCACCAAAATAATGAATATGCCATTATCCAACCTTTTGAAATAAATACAATGATCATACTCAGTCCTTGTATAATTTTGTCTCACCATGAAATAATCAAACTTCTTGTACCATTACTTGGGAGACTGCCTTAGGCCACATAATGACTTCTTGAGTTTGCAAAAAAATGTTTTTGTGCGATCTTGAAAAAACCCTTATGGTTGTTCTATGTATATTTCCTCATCTAAATCTCCATGTAAAAATGTAGTTTTAACATCTAGCCGCTCTAATTCCAAATTAAATAAAGAACTAGTGCCAACACAACCCAAATTGAAATAAGTTTAACTATTGGTGAAAATATTTCATGGAAATCAATACCTTCCTTCTACGGATAGCCTTTTTCCACCAATATTTCTTTTTGCCTCTCAACCTTATCATTGACACCCCATTTTATTTTATAGACCCATTTGCATCCTACATTTTTCTTGTCTTTTGGAACTTCTACCAGGTCCCATGTTCCATTATGTTCTAAGGAATCCATTTCCTCTTTCATTACTTCTTTCCATTTTTCACTATCAGACGCCTCCATTGCTTCCATAAAGCAAGTAGGCTCCTCATTATTAGTAACCAAAGAAACAGATGAAACAAAATCATCATACCTTCTAGGAGGATTCCTGACCATTGTAGATTTCCTTAGATATGACTGTGGTATACCCATATTTTCCTGATTATTATCTGCATCCACATTTTCATCTGCAGGGACATCTTCATGAACGTCCTCATGAACCTCTTCATGTTCATATTCTTCTATAGATGAACGAGTCTCAAACTGGATCTGTTGATTTTGTGGTACCTACGCCTGTTTCATTTCAACATCTACATTTGATATTATAAATACTGACTCATCAAATATTACATCCCTATTAATGGTGATTTTGTGGGAAGTAGGGTCCCACAATCTATATCCCTTAATTCTATTACCATACCCAACAAAGAGAAACATTTTTTATTTGGGATCTAATTTAGAATGTTGATGCTTAGGTATAAGAGAATATGCTTCACAACTGGAAATATTAAGGTTCTAATAATCACAAGAGTGACCAGTACATACCTCTTATGGAATCTTACATTCAATTGCAGTCTATGGTGATCGGTTAACCATATAACAAGTTGTAGAAATTTCTTCTTCCCACAACTGTTGTTGCTACAACTTGGAATTACTAAGCATGCTCCTTTCTCTCTCTAGAAGATTCTTGTTCATGCTTTCAACAACATTATTTTTCCAAGCAGTATAGGTAGTGGTTTTATGCCTCTCAATCCCCTCTTCTTTGCAATAGTTTTCTAATTCCATAGATGTGTATTCACCTCCATTATCAGTTCTTAAACATTTTATCGACCTTCCAGTGCTCTTTTCAACCAACGCTCTAAACTTCTTAAAGATAGTAAAAATATCATCTTTTCTTTTTAACAGATAGACCCACACCTTCCTAGAGAAATCATCTATAAATGTGAAAAAATATGATGATCCTCCATATGAGTGTAACATCCCTCTCTATTGAGCATACTATTATTGATTTATTCTTATAGGACACTTGCTTGCAAGTGATACGGGTATGGAACATTGTGATTTAATTCGGATTATGTGTTATATATGATGAGGTTGAGGTGTTATAACTGCTTGATTTTATTGATGTATATGTATGTGTTGACATGTGATTTTGACAAGTTGTCTTGATTGTGCAGGACACATGACAGGTTATGGATGTCAGTGGCATCAAAGGGATTGCTTGGACTCTGGATTGAGTCAGGGAGTGGATTGTATTGTTTGAGTATTTCATTATTATGCACATATGATATATGATGAATTTTAGTATGATTTATATATAAATATATATATGGATTTTTGACACTCTTTTTGTCAGTGGATGCAGGCTTGACGATGCTTTCTAATCATAACCACATAAGGAGTAAAGGGGCCTTGCAAATAAAATCAGATATTTAGGGAGAGGGGTGGAAACATCCTTGTCGCAGCCTACTGGCACTCCCACAGTGGCCAGAACTGTAGGTTAACGATTACCTAGTTGGGTGTTCCATGATGTCGTGATGGAAGACTGAGACAATTGCTCACATATATTTCTCAGGGGTGTGAAATAAGGCAGAATCCTTATTCCTTAGAAGCCCTTAGTCTCTCACAAGGTTGACCAAATGGAGTTTTGATGCCAATGGGCTGGACAAACTTCCAAAAACAAGTCAATGTGAATGGCACCCTTGGAGCATGAGATGCATCTTGAAGGGCACGTCACATAATTGAAACATGAGTTAATAAACATAGGTGGTCTAGAAAACACTTGAATGATTAGACCTTGTTGGATTAAAATAATTAATTAAACAATAGAGTATTAACTTTTAAATCCCACCATAAATTTTAAAATAAAGGGACTAATTAAATTGTGACATGAGTAAATATTTGAAGGAAATCAAATGTTAGGAAATAGTAAGTAAAGATCTAAGGAAGTGATAAAATACAAAAGGGTGCATGAAATTACTAAAAAGAAATCCTTATTTAGAAATAATTACAACTTGAGAGAATGGGTTGTGCATAGAATAGAATTTGAGTCAACCAACCCTATCATAACTAAGAAGACTCCTAATCCAACTCTAACTAAAACCTAGTTAGGAAACAACCTTTAATTAAGGGGATTTGGAGAAACTAAGAGACAACTAAGAGGAAATTTAAGAACACATGGGGAATTGTGAGGAAAGGTGGCTTTTAAATAAAAATAAAAGAGAAATTTAGTGTGCAACCTGGGGAGAATCTGACACCTATAGTGGATGAATAATACTTGAACTCAATTTCTAAAAATTAATGAATTATGCATGAGGGACAGATGTTCGTAAGGGATTATTGTATAAATAAAGGGGCGTAGAAGGGAAGGGGATTGAACCCTGGGGAAGGCACTGTTATGCTATCGAAATTTAAATTGACTATGTTTTTACTTGTGAGAGTTGGGAATCCAGGCTTGTGAAAAGAGTGGAAGCTCCTCCTTGCGAGGAAAGCCTGGAAGTTATTGTGTTCTATTTTTTGTGTGCTTGTCCCCTTTGTGGATTAGGGGGATACGGGGGAAGAAGAGTACCCCTAGAGTTGGCTTGGAGGTACCAGTGAATTCTTTGTGATTAGAAAGTGAGGGAAAGGAAGGAGCGGAAGGTCTAGAAGGACATCTTCAACACACAGGTTTCATCGATTTATGGTATTTATAAGTTGAATTTGTTTATATTACGAGAGTATCAATACAGTAGATGGATATAGTCATTGTAGAATCATTTGAAGGTCTAAATGTCAAGTGTTACATTTTCTGACAAACAAATAATAGCCACAATGCTATATTTTAAATCTTCACTATAAATTTCAGACATTTTCAAAACTCTGTATATCAGTCCGATCCTCCCTGTTTAAGTGAAAAAATTATATTTCATATAGCTTACGTTTAAGTCTATATTTTCATCCTTACCTAAATATGTTTTTATCATAGTTTTAAGGGGTTAATATTAGGACATTATGAATGTATTGCTTGTTGGTCATTTGAGGTTTAGTTTTGATTTGTATCATAAGTCCTTGTTGAATTTCCTTAAAAATACAAATCAATTCTATTGATTGGTTCATTGCCGAGAGGCATACTAGATCTGCAATTGTACCATAACTTCCCGTTAAGTTTATGATAAATCAATTATGTCGAATGGTGGATTTTCGTGAAATTGTTAAACCCTGGGTTATTATTTTTCTCAGATTAGATTTTGTTTTACCCAAATTCTCTAGGAGCGTGGAGTTATATAAAAATTTTGTTACTTAAATCCATTTACTTTGGGATTCGTGGGATGCCCATTCTTTGGTTTTCGGGAAAAATTTTACTTACTTCCAATCCGAGTGCTATCCCTTTTTCCTAAACCAAGTTATGCATGTAACCCAAAGCCAAAACCTGGTGCTAGTCCCAAGGGGCATTATTCATGGCTCCAGAACTCTGATGTTCCAGAGGTTTCTTCAACCCAATGCTTCTTTTCTCCCGAATTGATAACTGGTCGAATTCGGTCATAGCTGAGTTGACCGACAGTTGTAGGTTACCCTACCCTACCACCTTCCTTTGTAAATTTTGACATCAAATCTAATGTCAGGTGATGATTTTCCTCTTACGAGTTCTACGGTGGAGATCCACTACAGAACATCTGGACTTCAGGGTTTTCCGCCTGTAAAACTTGAAACCATCCCATCCGAGTAACCAAACCACCGTAGATCTCAAAGATATGATTGTTTACACTTTACCTCGATTAACAGTTGTAGTCCAATCCAGAGTTCATAACTCCGGGGATATATTTTTACTTAGCAACCCATTTCCTTCGGAGCGCTGAATTGTCGACCCTTCAAAAGAATCAGACTTGAAAATGTAACGAACCTTATTGTTCTCCATATCTATAGATATCCTTTACTTCGAAAGATCGGAACTTCGGGTCTTCGTAAACCTTAAAATTTACCTCTTGACTCAGCTGGATAACTGAATCCTATTTAACTCGAAGATCAACAGTCCCTTTACCTTGCTCCGATCTATGGCTAGAAGTGGTTTCAAAGATCCTACACTTCAGAGAATTGAGTTTACTTTGGGTTAAATATCCCGTAGTGACAATCTCCCAGAGTGACATGGCAACCATGCTTTCAATTTGATGACATGTCACAAAATGAGAGTGACACATGTCACATGATTTCACATAGATGACATAACCCAAGGTACCTAAAATGAGTGCCACGTGTCAACTGGAATCAGTTGAGAGGTGGAATTTGATACATCATCAGATAAGAGCTCTGAGAAGGGGCTTAGATACTTCGGTACTTCGGGATTCAGAAGATTTATCTTTGCAGCTCTAGTTTTCCTTTGAACTAATGAAGGCCAAACCCTCAGATCTGACAATCCTTTATTATCCATTGGCAATGGTCAGGATTAAATTCATACTTTGGGAGGCTGGGACCTTTCCCACCTTCACAATTTCAACACACCTCTCGAACAACCAAAATATGAATACTTGGATCTACAGACACGTGTACCCAACATTCAACGATACTGATGTACTCCGGACTCTAGGACTTTGAGAGTCCCTTATCCTTAGCGCCATTACTCGTTTTAAGAATTACCGAACCTCTGAATATGAAGTCTCATAGATCCAATGGACCTTATTCGATCAACAAATCTATGACTGTTCTCCACTCTCAGACTTCGGAGATTTGGGGTTTCCTTCACTCTTTACGTTTATGAACCTTTTTAGCCGATTAGTTGAACCCTTGGGGATCCAACGGATAATATTCCTTCACCAATGTACGGTGTATATGGTATCGTGACTTTGGGCTTCGGGGATCTCTTAAAACAAGTGACTTAGATCCGACGAAGTCTGAATTTCTTGAGGATTTTAACAAGTGCACATATTTTGTTTGATCAGACGGTCGTGTGGATTCCAATTTCCTCGTGATAAAATATTTCCCACTGGTTCCCTTCGAAGGGATATCAACCTCTGGTTCCTTGTTGAACCCTGTACAGTCTGTCCCTCTTGATATTTTCCTTGATTTGAACTCCAACGTTCTTAGTGCATCCCTCCTGAGATTTGTATTCTAATTGTTGAGTGTGTATTTTGTGCATCCCCTCTGTTTGTTCACACTATCTCTTCTGAGCTTTTTAGTTTCAAAGGTTAGAGTCCTCTACATGAATTGAGAGGATCTTTGTGCATACCAAGAACTGTTTCTTTTGAACTTGGTCTTTTGAGGAGCCTGTCCACTCCCTTCTAGAGTTGAATCTGGAAGTGTGGCACCTTGGTACCTGAGGAGAAGCTTCAAGCTTCTTACAAAACTTAAACTCTTTCTTAGAATCGAGTCTTTCCCAGTTACATGTTATTTCTTCACTATATCTAAGTGATTTGAAACTATCATAAATGGTAGATTTTCGATTAAAAGGATTATGTTTTACTGTTTAAGGTTATTGTCTTCATGTTTCTAGAATTTCTTCCTATCCTTAAATGATTAAGGTGATAAATTATTGAATTAGTATGCAATGATGTTATGATGAAGTAACCATGTTACCAAATCTTCTTTTTTTTCAGAAAGGTGGTTAAGGACATTGTAATTTATATTTAAATTGTGAAATGAATTGAATTTTGGGAATTAGACACTTCCTTCTTCCTTAGAATAGTCACCAGTCTTGAGACCTTAAATGGTCAATATCAATCGGATGAATCCTATACTTGGGCGTTGATTATGTGTCTTGGAAGTCCTAACCTTGCAAGATAGGTTGGGTGGGTAGTTGTATTTTATTTTACGTGAAGTGATAGATTCCTTCATGCTTTAAGCGGTATCTAAATCTAGTTTTGCAAATGGATTGAAAGAAATAAAATATGTATTACTGATGTATGTTACTATAATGTTTCTCTTGTTCTAATGATGTTTATTAATGTTTCAAAAAAAAAATCATATTGTTTCTTAAATACTTATACGACATAACATAGGGGATGTTACAACGAGACTGTAGGGGATGGTCCCCAAACATATGTGTGAATGTAATCAAGGGCACCTTTACTACTATGCATTCTTGTTTTAAACTTCTTCCTACTTTGTTTACTATAGATACAATGCTTACATAAATTTAAATTCAGAGACTTCAAACTTGGAAGTAACTTACGATTTAGAAATACCTTAAGTCCTTTCTCTCATATGACCCAAACGTAGATGCCATATACTAGTGGAATAACTTTCACTTTCATATATTGTTGTTGTTTCATTATCTGACTCAATTCTTCCTTCAAGCTGATAAATATTCCCTATCTTGCTTGCCTTCATGACCTGTAAGATGCCTTTGAACACTTTCATCACTCCACCTTCAATTGTACACTTGTATCTAGTAGAATCTAGGACTCCCAAAGATATCAGGTTCTTTCTAAGTTCAGGTACGTGCCTCACATATGTTAATGTCTTATAGAACCATCATACATTTTAATTCTGATGCTACCAATTCCAATAATCTTACATGAAATATCATTTCCCATAAAAGCAACTCCATCATCTATAGGTTCGTATGTGGAAAACCAATGTTTATATAAACACATATGATTTGATGGGCCAGAGTCTAACAACCAATGTTGATCATGATGTGGAGCATTGGAAATAGACAAAACTTCATCAATCATACATGAACCGGAAGTTGAGCTTGTTTCTATTGCATTTGATTCCTTTACTTCTTTTGTTGATTCTTCTTTGGAGGCCTATTGTCATTTCCAACAATCATTCTTCAAATGTCTGGATTTTCCACAGTACAATCACTTAAGTTTACTCTTCCTCCCTCTTGACTTAGATCTAGAAGAACCTCTATGATTCTGCTCTTTATATTTGGATCGCCCTCTCACCACAATTTTCTTAGAAGTTGATGTTTCTTGACTGTATTTTCTCCTCATCTCCTCAAGCAATAAATCTCCCACAACAATGTCATAACCAAGAACATTTGTTGAGCTAAAAATTATATAGGTAACTAAATGATCCCAATACTTCGACAACGAACACAAAAGTTTCACTGCCTTGTCTTTGTCTTCGAGTTTTACTTCCATACTATCCAATTGAGCTATAAGAGTATTAAAGGTACTTAAATGGTCAATGATTTCCATACCTTATTTCATTCAAAAACCATACAACTACCTCTTCAAATAGATTCTATTAGTCAGGGAAATTTTCATGTAAAGTCCTTCCAATCCGGTCCATAGGCCTGTTAATGTTTCCTCTCCTACTATATTAAACAAAAAAACATTTGCAAGGAACATGCATATAGTACTAAATTCTCTTGCATCTAGATTGTCCCATTCATCATTTGTCATGGTTGTCTATTTCTTTGATATTCCTACCTATGCTTTTTACAAACCCTGTTGCACAAGCAAATCCTTCATCTTGAGCTTCCATAGCTCAAAGTTGGTCTTTCTATTAAATTTCTCAACTTCAAATTTAGAACTTTGAACTTTAATGATTTTCTCAAACCCTCCACCAATTTTCTGCTTGAACGGGCAAAAAATTCCCTTTTCCTCTGATGATAGAAGGGTGGTGTTGTCTTAATATTCACATGGGGCACCACATTTTATACTGGCACTCTCTAAGGCTTGCTGGAGGGCACCACTATTGAGACTCATGTTTCTTTTGTGTGGAAGGGGGGCCCCAAGTTTTCAGTGCTCCTCCCGACTGGATAAGGGTGCATTAAAGGCTGGGAAATCTGGTTTTCTGAAGTGTAGGAGCATCGATGCTCCTCTAACACGACCTAGAAGCACCAATGTGGGAAATTCCACTGGATCAATGCTCTCAAATAGCAAAAAATGTTTGGGCTCCTCATTACTCATATCCTCCTTCCCTCACTTGCAAAAAAAATCGTCCAAAGGTTCTTGCACTCACAAATATATGCAAACAACTCGACTTGGCTCACCTGATGCACCTTCTGCACCTGCTCTGATGCCACTTGTTATACAGTAGAAGCTAAATCAAACAGATTTAATTAACAACAATTAATCAAATATACAGACAAAAACAATCCCACAAGAATGAACACCAGATTTGCATGGTAAAATCATTCACAAGGGAAAGATCCATGGGGAAATGAAATTCGGTTTTATTATGTTCAAGGGAGAATTACAATAGCCAACATGTACATCCTTCCAACCCTTCAACCCTGCACATTTATTAGCCTATATAGGTTATAACAGTTAGATATAATAAATGTTCCTCTAACCAAACATCTATGTTTAGTTGTTTTGTCTCAAGTGAAGGCTAAATGTTAGGATCTGAAAACCACCTACATTCCACGTTGGGAAAATTCATTAGCACTGTCCAACATGTTATCCTTTTATGTGGAAAAATTCCTTAGTGTTTATTCTCCTTTTAGGTGGGAAAAATCCCTTAATAAGATTTAGATTCTGATTTTGCAATAAGCTACTAGGCTAAGGGGAAAATAAATAAACACGAATTAGAAAATAAGTGTTTCCAACCTACTTTATGTATATATAATGTTCCTGGTCCTCCAATAAAAAGAAAAATCTAATAACTTGCATTTCTAAATGAAATGAAACAAGATCAACCACTTATAATAGACTTATATAATTTAATAAATCAAATAAAAGTGCAAGTATGTATGGCATGAAATAGGTTATAATAGATACATATAATTTAATAAATAGAATAAAAATGCAAGTATGTATGGCGTGTGTGCTGCTCTTAGTTGAAAATCTCCTTTTAAAGTAGAAAATTTTAGATGACCAGATGTGAACTTAGGGTTTAGGAAAAGTTAAGACAAATGGAGAGGAAAGTATCGATTGTAATTGTATTCAAGTATGTGGATGGTTGATAGAGATAACAAATCCTAGCTAGCCCAAGACTACGGAAGGAGGAAGGAGATAATTGGATCGTGAGTGAGCTAGTGACATGACAATTTCTTTTATGTATGAGAAATATGGATTAGAGACCCTTTATAATGAGTAAAGGAATGAGATGAATATGTTTGAAAACACCCAAGGGCGTGAGGCAACCATTACACAAACCATTGGAAGGATGTTCTTCCCAAAAAAAATATATAATCTACGACTTTCGAGCGACATGCAACAACGCACCATAAAAAAAGTGGATAGTTTCAAAAAAAACCACCCTATATACCATCGGAAGGTGTGAACCACTTGAAATAGGTGCAATAAGGATTCAAAAAACAATGCATACCAAATGCATGCCGAAACCACTCAAT
>JASDQU010500318.1:23315-40523 GCA_032191745.1 Picea mariana | reverse complement strand
CATGAAATATCATTTACCATAAAAGCAACTCCATCATCTATAGGTTGATATGTGGAAAACCAATGTTTATATAAACACATATGATTTGATGCGCCAGAGTCTAACATCCAATGTTGATCATGATGTGGAGCATTAGAAATAGACAAAACTTCATCAATCGTACATGAATCGAAAGCTGAGATTGTTTCTATTGCATTTGATTCCTTTACTTCTTTTGTTGATTCTTCTTTGGAGGCCTATTGTCATTTCCAACAATCATTCTTCAAATGTCTAGATTTTCCACAGTACAATCACTTAAGTTTACTCTTCCTCCCTCTTAACTTAGATTTGGAAGAACCTCTATGATTCTTCTCTTTATATTTGGATCGCCCTCTCACCACCATTTCCTTAGAAGTTGATGTTTCTTGACTGGATTTTCTCCTCATATCCTCAGGCAATAAATCTCCCACAACAGTTTCATAACCAATAACATTTTTTGAGCTAAAAATTATATAGTTAACTAAATGATCCCAATACTTCAGCAACGAACACGAAAGATTCACTGCCTTGTCTTCGTCTTCGATTTTTACTTCCATACTATCCAATTGAACTATAAGAGTATTAAAGGTACTTAAATGGTCAACGATTTCCATACCTTATTTCATTCAAAAACCATACAACTGCCTCTTCAAATAGATTCTATTAGTCAAGGAAATTTTCATGTAAAGTCCTTCCAATCTGATCCACAGGCCTGTTAATGTTTCCTCTCCTACTATATTAAACAAAAAATCATCTGCAAGGCACATGCATATAGTACTAAATTCTCTTGCATCTAGATTGTCCCATTCATCATTTGTCATGGTTGTTTGTTTCTTTGATATTCCTACCAATGCTTTTTGCAAACTCTATTGCACAAGAAAATCCTTCATATTGAGCTTCCATAGCTCAAAGTTGGTGTTTCTATTAAATTTATCAACTTCAAATTTAGAACTTTGAACTTTAACGATTTTCTCAAACCCTTTGCCAATTCATAGTCAAACCCTCCACCAATTTTCTGCTTGAATAGGAAAAAAATTCCCTTTTCCTCTGATGATAGAAGGGTGGTGTTGTCTTAATATTCACAGGGGGCACCACATTTGATACTGGCACTCTCTAAGGCTTGCTGGAGGGCACCACTATTGAGACTAGTGTTCCTTTTGTGTGGAAGGGGGCACCCACTTTTCAGCGCTCCTCCTGACTGGATAAGGGTGCATTAAAGGCTGGGAAATCTTTTTTTTTGTAGTGTAGGAGTGTCGATGCTCCTCTAACACGACCTAGGAGAGCCAATGTGGGAAATTCCATTGGATCAATGCTCTCAAATAGCAAAAAATGTTTGGGCTCCTCAATACTCATATCCTCCTGCCCTCACTTGCAAAAAAACTCGTCCAAAGGTTCTTGCACTCACAAATATATGCAAACAACTCGGCTTGGCTCACCTGATGCACCTGATGCACCTGCTCTAATGCCACATGTTATATAGTAGAAGCTAAATCAAGCAGATTTAATTAACAACAATTAATCAAATATACAGACAAAAACAATTCCACAAGAATGAACACCAGATTTGCATGGTAAAACCGTTCACAAGGGAAAGATCCATGGGGAAATGAAATTCGGTTTTATTATGTTCAAGGGAGAATTACAATAGCCAACATGTACATCCTTCCAACCCTTCAACCCTGCACATTTATTAGCCTATATAGCTTATAACAGTTAGATATAATAAATGTTCCTCTAACCAAACATCTATGTTTAGTTGTTTTGTCTCAAGTGAAGGCTAAATGTTAGGATCTGAAAACCACCTACATTCCATGTTGGGCAAATTCATTGGCACTGTCCAACATGTTATCCTTTTAGGTGGAAAAATTCCTTAGTGTTTATTCTCCTTTTAGGTGGGAAAAATCCCTTAATAAGATTTAGATTCTGATTTTGCAATAAGCTACTAAGCTAAGGGGGAAAGTAAATAAACACGAATTAGAAATTAAGTGTTGCCAACCTACTTTATGTATATATAATGTTCCTGGTCCTCCGATAAAAAGAAAAGTCTAATAACTTGTATTTCTAAATGAAATGAAACAAGATCAACCACTTATAATAGACTTATATAATTTAATAAATCAAATAAAAATGCAAGTATGTATGGCATGAAATAGGTTATAATAGATACATATAATTTAATAAATAAAATAAAAACGCAAGTATGTATGGCGTGTGTGGTGCCCTTAGTTGAAAATCTCCTTTTAAAGTAGAAAATATTAGATGACCAGATGTGAACTTAGGGTTTAGGAAAAGTTAAGACAAATTGAGAGGAAGATATCTATTCTAATTGTATTCAAGTATGTGGATGGTTGATAGAGATAAAAAATCCTAGCTAGCCCAAGACTCCGGAAGGAGGAAGGAGATAATTGGATCGTGAGTGAGCTAGTGACATGACAATTTCTTTTATGTATGAGAAATATGGATTAGAGACCTTTTATAATGAGTAAAGGATTGAGATGAATATGTTTGAGAACACTCAAGGGCGTGAGGCAACCATTACACAACCCATTGGAACGGTGTTCTTCCCAAAAAAATATATAATCTACGACTTTCGAGCGAGACTGCAACAACGCACCATAAAAAAAAAAAGTGGATAGTTTCAAAAAAAACCACCCTATATACCATCGGAAGGTGTGAACCACTTGAAATAGGTGCAATAAGGATTTAAAAAGTCATGTTGCATAATGCATGCCGAAACCACTTAATGAAAATAAAAAATTTGCTCAACTGGGTGCCTCAAAGCACATGTTGTATTAGATTAGGAAGAGCCAACAAAGCCTCATAAACTATTCAAGACCCGAGCTAAAGTACATTCACTCATTTAGGGTTAGGTGCCTCAAAGCACATGTTGTATTAGATTAGGAAGAGCCAACAAAGCTTCATAAACTATCCAAGACTCGAGCTAAAGTACATTCACTCATTTAGGGTTAGGTGCCTCAAAGCACATGTTGTATTAGATTAGGAAGAGCCAACAAAGCCTCATAAACTATCCAAGACTCGAGCTAAAGTACATTGACTCATTTAGGGTTAGGTGCCTCAAAGCACATGTTGTATTAGATTAGGAAGAGCCAACAAAGCCTCATAAATTATCCAAGACCCGAGCTAAAGTACATTCACTCATTTAGGGTGAGGTAGGGGTATCAAAAGGAGAGGCTTCAACATATTGTACGGAAAGTACATTCACTCATTTAGATTGAGGTAGGGGTATCAAAAGTATTAGATTAGGAAGACTCAACAAAGCCTCATAAACTATCCAAGACTCGAGTTAAAGTACATTCACTCATTTAGGGTGAGGTAGGGGTATCAAAAGGAGGGGCTTCAACACATTGTAAGGAAAATACATTCACTCATTTAGACCGAGGTAGGGGTATCAAAAGGAGGGGCTTCAACACATTGTAAGGAAACTCTAGAATAAATAAAAGGATATTGGTGTCATTTTAAGGTGGGTCATGTATGACTAATTTCTCGTGGAAATATGATACATTGATAGGCTAGTGGATATATGAATGTTTGATATTGATTTATATACTTCCATGGATATTTCAGTGGAATAACTCATCCCAACAAAAATTACAATATTATAAAATATGTGCTTACGCAGTTTATTATCTTAGATCTTAGATTTAATATTACTAGTGTAGCACTCAACACTATGTATATAATCGAAAACAAAATGAAATAAATAATAAAATGAACACAAGATGTGACCTAGAAAACCAAATATGAAAGAAAATCTAGCTAGAAGGCGAGGCCTATGCTCTTCTTTTTTCTTCTTAGTTATGAAATGTAAATACAAAGGAAAGGGCACTCACTATGGAATTCTCATGCACACTGTAGCATAAATGGCTACTAAATAATCTTCTACTTCCTCTATTATGCTTCAATATTCCACTCCTAGATGCTCTGCTCAAGTATGGAACAATAACAACATCAAAAGAATGGAACCCCTCCCTTTCCTTAATCCTAATCACATGGTATTTAAGATAGCCTAATAATTGTCTAGGCTTTGAATTAGGATTTTTTCATGCCTCAACCCTTAATTAATGTTCAAGTTTGGAACCCTATAGAATCTTCTTGAAATTCCATACATATCTAGCTCAACATGTGTGAGTAATGGGGATGATCTTCACACACACATGTATGTATTGTATGCCACACACGCATGTATATATTGTATATATAGATGTGCACACATATATGAGCGCACACATATATGTATAGTTTAAAGTAAAATTTTAAATAATAAAGGAACTTGGAAATTATGTTGAAAGTAATATTAAATATATATAAAAAAAAACAAATTAAATAATATAAAAAAAAAAATAGCGAAGAAAAAAATCTCAATTTCTATTCATTAAAAAAAATGGAAATCTCATTATTTAAGTTTATACAACACAACGTAGAAAAATGGATTACAAATTTCTTCTCATGATAAACAGAAACTACCGACCAAGTCGTTAATATATGCTTTTAAAATTTCAAAAAAAAACTATTAAATAAAAAAGAAAACAATAAACTCAACTAAAGTATAAAAGAAATATTCAATTCCTTTTTTTTCCATAATCTTATTTGCGTGAATCCACCCCCATTAAATAAAGTTCCACGGGCATAATTTTTAATTTCCAAGTAGAATTTCCATAATTATTAGAAAATCAAGATACTTATATAAATTATTATATAAAATTGGAAATTTAGCTAAAAGAAAATCAAGACACTTATATAAATTATTATATAAAATTGGAAATTTAGTTGAAGCTAAATTATTATATAAAATTGGAAATTTAGCTAAAAGAAAATCAAAACACTTGATATAAATTATTATATAAAATTGGAAATTTAGTTGAAGGTAGAAATGTAGTTGATTCTTTTTCTTTGCTAAATAAAATTGATAATTTTGAAATAAATGAGAATAACCAACATGAATCTAATCATTGCCCCCATTATGTTAGATTTAAATATAAATATAGGGCTTGACGACACTTTATGCATAATATAAGCAATCAAGCTTCGTTTGGCAAGAGAAAATATCTACATTTTCTAAGGATTCAAGAGTTTTTCATTTATAATATTAAAATAATAGAACAGATAATTTATATGAAAAATTCGTACAATATGTTTATAAGAGTGTTTTGGAAAACATTATATGGAATTAAAATACTCCCCTTCAAATTCTGTAAGGTGGGTTTTTTATGCATCCATGTGCGTTAGCACTGTGGATTGTGTGCATCTACATGGGCTTGCACAATCGTTCCTTCGAAAGTCACACAGATATTCTTGAAGTGAATATCAATAGCATTCGATGCATTTAATGCAAAAATCCCATAAGGGTACGTATGAGTTGAGTTACCAAGCATTCTAAAGCTCCATGTGAATTGAAAGCTAGTACCTTAATGGTTCCATGTCTCTTCAAGATATGAGGAATCACATACATGTGGCACAATTGCACACTTGGAGCTACCTATTATGAAGCTTGAATAATTCTTATAAATATAATTCATGGAAAATAAGTTCATATATATAGAAGGTCATGCAATGTTAGGATGCTTGAATGATTCTTGAGAACCACATTTTTTAAGCTATCATTTAGTGCAACCATAGCCCCTAGTTTATGCATTGATCTCTTCCCTTTGGAGAGTTATTACACACTTCTTAAGGAACAAAAAGGAGCCCTCCCAAGGAGAAGAGGAGAGCTCACTTACATTCTCCAATCCTCTAATGTGTAACAACATGTTCCTACAACTTGTATATAATCACTTTTTCTTCCATTATTATTGTTAGTCTAATTTTCATGCTCTTTGTTTACTTCCTTTTCTTTGTTTATCTATTTTAATGGTGTTTATCTATTTTAATGGTTTTTATATGTATAGATGAATTTTAAAAACTTAATTGAAATGTAGCTTACAACCTAATACTTAAACTGTTGTTTTTGAAAACCCAATTGATTCAAAAAAACCAAATAGATTAGTGAATCTACTTGTTTTCTAGCTCACAATTATCTTTCCCTAGGCTAGTGGAGCTCCTTATCTCACTCATAAGGCTTTGTAGGAAGTCAAACCATCCTATTCAAGATCTCGAACTAAGATTTTAGATGGTCATTGGTGCATAATTATTCTTTCCTGGGAGGAACTTCGCATGGATTTTGAAAGAACAAATGCACTGACTCGTGCAAATATCACATTATGACCTATTCAAGGTCTCAAACTAAGATTTTAGACGTTCATTGGTGCATAATTCTTCTTTCCTTGCAGGAACTTCGTGTGGATTTTGAAAGAACAGATGCACAGAGTCACGCAAATATCATAGTCTAGCCCATTCTCAGTGAAATATATGCTTCTATCACTAAAGAGACTCGTGCAAATCCTCTTTCTCCTAGATTTGAGTTGATTTTCACCTAAGTTTACAAATAGGGGATCTAAGAGTTATCTTTCTTGCACTTTGTAACACTCAAAGAAGTAGTTTTTGGTTCATTCTAGCATAGGTAGATAGTCGACTTAGTATGGTAAAGTATTAGAAAGAACCAAGTTTATTTCCATTACCACGTGGATGGCTTCCTAAAAGGAACATCCAACATTAATTTAATTTCTTTTCATTAGGTTGTTTGGGACTAGGAGTGTATCTCATCAAGCTAGTATGCTCTCTACCTCACACATTAATTTAATTTCTTTTCATTAGGTTGTTTTGGACTAGGAGTGTATCTCATCAAGCTAGTATGCTCTCTACCTCACACGTTAGGGTGATATTGGTAGACCATAAAATTTGAAATATCTCTTCATCTCCCTTTTCATTTCAAACATATGTATGAGTTAATTTAGTTGAAGAATCACACCCATATGTGCACATCTTATTTTTCGCAATCTACAAAACTAGGGAGCTTAAAAAGATTGAAAGGACCATCATTGTCCATCTCTCTTAGACCTAGGATAGTTTTTTTTTTTATAAAAGTAGTTTCAATAACATACACTAGGGAGTTATAAAGGATTGTAACGACCCCACAATGTCCACATCTTAAACAATAACATACACTAAGGAGTTATAAAGGATTATAACAACCCCACAATGTCCACATCTTAAACAATCTAGGACTAGTTTTACAATTCCACAATGTTGCAAAAATCTTATTGAGTTTAATTAGGAACAACATACACCATGATATCCATATGATCCAATTTTACTCACACATATTTTTTGCACTATCATTTGCACACATTTGCACTTACACACACTAAGGAATCCAAAGTCCAATTTTGTTAAGTATACACTTCTCCGTGCAGTGAAAAGCGATCTACGAGAAAAAAAAAAAAAAAACTAAGGAGTTCTAAGGATCCTTCATCACACCCTTAAATATAAAGGATTGATTCATGATACCAATGCAAAATTGTTAAAACACAAATCTAAAGAACCCACTAAAATAATCCTTTGCAATGTCACAAAATAATAGTTTAGTACAGGTTAGGATTTCTAGGGTAGGCATCCAAATAACCCCCCATCATTGCTTTTCATTTGAAACTTAGAAATTGAATGTTTAAGGTTCTTAAAATTATGCACCTCAAGTGTGCTACACCAAGGTAGAGATATACCTATGAAGGGGAAAAATCTTAGGTCTAGTGTTTCCTGGCAGTTTTCTTGAGCCACCCAACTCTTGTCAGGCTCTTATCCATGATCGCTTTTAGAGGCTAAGATTCCCCTGCCTACACTTGAAGGAGGTAACCTAGTGGAAAAAACCTAGAATTTATATAAAGGTAGGAGTTGTGGGATACAACTACACTCATATAATATGTTGAATGGCTATTGGAAAATGTTGTGAATTCCTACAGGACGTGTCCAAGTACCACTCAGGATAACTGATCCTTTCATATCTTCACTAGCCTTCTTCTAGTGAGTGCATGCCCCAATATTGAAGCTATTGGAAGACCCAGTTCCATTTTGAGAGGAAGGATGTTGGGTCTTTTAGGACACATGATTTTATGTTTTCACCCCCTCACACGAAGAAATCCCATCCTATAAAAATACTCTACTTAAAAGTTGATATATTTGTATTTTTATGTCCATTAGAACTTAATACCTTCATATTGGTTCTTTTATTTTAGTAGACCATTTCATTTCAAAAATACAAGTTAACATTCTTTCACTTATAAATCACACACACATTAGTAGTCTAGAACCATAGGGAACCCATTATCACCCTCATACCCTAGACACCTGTAGTTCCTCCCAACAATGGTGGATGGTATTCCTGGCCCTACTAATTCGTTGATTTGGTATCACCACTCATAATCAATTGCGATTTCAATAGTGCTTGGTTTGGACTTGCTTAGATAAACCTTTCTAGGCATGAATACCCAAAACAACCCATCCAACGACCCTTCCTCATTAGGAATTGACCCTCAACACTTATTCAAAATGGAAGATACACAAAAATTACCATACATGTCTTCAATGAATCTTCCCAATTTAACAAAGCTAAATAATGACCCTATCTTACATGATCTCACTTGGCCACCCATGCTGACCAAACTCCCTTATATATTTTTGAGTTTTATGGGAAGTCGGGTGAGGATCCGGAAAATTGTGTCATGACCTTCAATATATAGTGTTTATTCAAGAACATCACTAATGATTTTATCCAATTGAGACTATTTCAAAGAACCTTAACTGATCCCTCTGCAAAATGGTACATATATTAGAAACTAGAGTCATATGCAACATTGTGACATTAGCAAAGGATTTCTTAGTCTTCTTTCAGTTACTAGTTCAACATGACAATGGTATGGAAATTATCATATATTTCTGCCAAAATACCTGCACACATATCATATCCTAGAGTGGCATAAATGAAGAATATTATGTAAGATTGGGGTTAATGTATAACTCCTCCTAGACTAGTTCCTCAAATATCTTTTACCCCTCATCACAAAAGACGTTTTCACCGCCACACCTAAAAGCAAAGAAGAGGACAAAACCAAAGCATAACACTTCAATTTAATTTATTCTTAGTATGTCTACCTATACACGGTGCTCTCCAATACCCCTCAACCTCAATCATTTGGTTAGGAAAAAATTAGGACATCCCATTTGACAGACGGATTGATTGGTTCCATGACCCATATTTACCTATATGGTGTCCCTTCACCTCCTTACAACATTTATCATTATAGCAACCATTATGGAGGATTTCCTTACTATCCAATCACTATGGGCATACCATATGCATCCAATAGACCATTACCCAACCCCCCTCCTCCAATATGTTGGGTATATGTTATATGTTTTTCACATGGTTCAATGGGAGGGGGTGGAAAGGGAGCCCAAAGGGCCTCCTAATTAGGCCCGAATGACCCCATGGAGTAAAAAATTATTGATAGGTTTTTATAGATCAGTTTTTCTCGGTATGGTTTTCTCCTTTGGAAGTTTTATGGCACATAGTTTTGTGCTCCATGGTAATGTAATTCTGGTTAAGGATATATGGTTGAGTTATAATCCATGATGAATGGATTGGGTTTTTTTGGATGCCATGGGATCCTATATATATTGTATTATAAATAATGAATAAAAATAATGTAATTAGAGGTGCAACTCTAAAATAGCTTGTTGGTTTTCCTGGTTGGGTTTCTAGGGTAAATCTCTATGTATATGTGTGATTGTAATTTTTTTCTTTTCCATATTAAGAATCTTTGGGAGAATTGAATTACTGTAAAAGTTTTAAAACTTACATAATAGTTTGGGGAAACAACCAAACATGTCCCATGAATCCCTTACCCCCTATAGGTTTGCCAATTCCCTAGCATACACATGGGCTTTCATGCAATCCAAATTTTAGTGGAGGAACATTAATTTCGTACAACCCATATGGGACTCCATAGTAGAAAAACCCATACTATCCATGCCCTAGTCCTCTTCCACCCAATGCTATGCCACCATAGGCCCAATAATAAGATGGTGTTACATTTGTCCAACCTTGACTGGTATAGTAGGTTCAATAATTTGAAAAAATAAACATGGTCAACCCTACCACCTAGAAAAAAATCCTAAGAATAATATATGTCCAATATTGAATACCATGCTCTGGGGGCTTCTTTGAGTCCATACATTGCCTTCTTCAATTTGCAAACATAATCTTCCTTTTCTGACAGTAGAAACCTTTTTGGCTATTTTATGTAGACTTCTTCTTCTAGTTTTCTGTTTAGTAAGGATGATTTTACATCCATATGATATAATTTGATTTTCTTCGAACATGCATAAGATAAGATCAGCCTAATTTCTGTCATTCTGGCAATTGGGGCAACAGTTTCTTCAAAATCTATTCCTTTAACCTGAGCATATCCCTTGCATACTAACCTTGATTTATTCTTGGCTACCTGTCCATCCTTGTTCAACTTGTTTTTGAATACCCATTTTGTGCCAATCACGTTCTTATTCTTAGTCCTTGAAACAAGTTCCCATGTTTCACTCTTCTCTATCTGATTCAGTTCTTCTTCCACAACTTTGATCCAGTGTTAATCTATGTTGGCTTCTTCAAAATTGCTAGGTTCAACTGTGGACAATAGTGCTAGATGTCTTTGTTCCGGTGAGCTTAATTTTATTTGGGTTTCAAATCATGCATCTTTATTCCCAATGATTTGTTCTGGTGGATTATTTTCTGCACTCGCCAGCTAGAAATTTTGGGAGATATCTGAATATTTTTTTAGTCATCTTCATCTTTCTCTGCTTCTAGCTGCTCTTCTTCTTCTTCTTCTGATTTTTCTTCTTCTACTTGTTCTTTCAAATCCTCTTATCTTTCCTTCTTTGTTGAGTCTTTTCTTTCTTCTTTGGTATTTTGTACATTTGTCTCATCAATCTGTACATTGATGCTTTCCACTATTTTTTTGAGTCTCAGATTGAAACACTTGTATGCCTTTCTTTTGCTTGAGTACGCAACAGATATTCCTTTTTTCAACTCGGGAGTCAAATTTTCCAATTTTGTCGCCTTCTCTTTTGATATAGCACTTACTTCCAAATACTCTAAAATGCTTCACATTATTCGGTCTTCCTTTCCATAGCTCATAGGGAGTCTTATCACTATTACTTTTGAGCATTCCTTTGTTCAAGATATAAATTGTTGTATGTATTCCATGTGTCCAAAATGTGTCACCCAACTTGGAATCTTTCAACATGGTTATGTCCATTTCCTGTATTGTCCTAGTATTTATTTCAACAACTCCATTTTGTCGAGCTATCCTGGCTACTAAGAATTGAATTTTTATCCCATTTTCGCCACAAAAATCCATGAATTCTTTTGATGTGAACTCTCCACCGTTGTATTATCTCAAACATTTGATTTTCAATTCTGTCATTGTTTCGACAATATCTTTGTATATATTGAAGTGTTCGAATGCCTCTCACTTCTTCTTGAGAAAGAAAACTTCAATCATTCTTTTGTAGTCATCAATCAATAGCATGAAGTATTGTTTACCATTTAACCCCTTTGTTCTTTTTAGTCCACATAGATCAATATGTACAATCTCCAATGGTTTTTTCATTGAGTACTCCTTTGATTTGAACTTGGTCCTAGTCTATTTTCCCTGAAGACAATGCTTACATAGAGTATTCACTGGCTTTGAAATTTTAGGCATTTCTTTTACTTCTTCCTTTCTACGGATTTTGAAAAGATTGTAAAATTTCATGTGACCCATTCTTCTGTGTCAGAGCCAACTTTCATTTTCCTTCCCTAATAAACAATTTTATTTTCCAATTTCATTCAAAACATATATGTTGTTCGGAGTCCTTATCATTTTCTCCACTATCTTTCCTGATCCTTCTTTCCTAATTTCACATTTCTCTGAGTCGAATTGAAGTGTGTGTCCTTGACTGCACATTTGACTTACACTCAGGATATTGTGTTTCATATCTTCGACCAATAGAAAATTTTCTTCCATGGCATCTTTGTTTCCAAGATTAACCGTGCATGTACTTATAATTTTAGATGAAATATTACTGCCAAATGAAACTGGTCCATCTCTTTCTTTCTTGAGAGTTAGAAACATGTTCTTATCACCGTTCATATCCTTTGAACAACCACTATCAACATACAAATAACTTTTCCTGTGTTGGGAATGTAGAGAAAGAGAGCATTGATTCTGTTTTCTTTTCCATATCTCTTGTGGTTCTGATATTTGATTGTTAATGTCCTTCTTTGATTCCCTGGGTGGAATAGTCAATATACAATTCTTCACTATGTGTCCAAAATTGTTGCATTTGTAACATTCTACTTCATTTCTCAATGAACCAAAAATATTTTGATTTTTGTTGTATGCTTCATAATTTTTTCTAGGATAACTATTATTTAAGTACCTTGCATAGTTGCTTCGGTTCTTGGCATAGGCTCTGTAGTTTACAGATTTATGTCCAAAATTAGCACAATTAAAACAATGACCATAAAAGAACCTTTGATACGTGGGATTAGATGATATTCTTTATGATGCACTCCTTCTGAATTCATCTTCTTGAGTCTTCTTTATTTATGGAATGTTCTTCTTTGGGGTCATGCATTCTTCCTTCTTGATAGAATATTTCACAATATATGCATAACTTCTTTTTCATGCTTCATGTTTTGTTGTCTTGGAGCTCTATCCTTTCTCATTTTGTACTTGATTGTATCCTATTTTGGATCTATCATTGGATGGTATTTTACTACTAATTATTTGATCCAATATTCTAGTGCTCTTCTACTACATATCTTTCTTTTGATGGTCTTTCCTTAAAGAGACTATTTCTTCTTCCAAGCTTCTAATCGTTTTCTCCTTTTCTTATAACTGAATCTGAAGTATTTCCTCAATTATTTTTTCTTGTTCTATTTGAATTTTTAGATTTGTGACTCGATTTCTTCAGAGTTGGAATTCTGAGATCCCTCTTTCATTTTTAAGTCTTCCTTGAGTGACTTGTTTTTCTTTATTTCTTTCCTAAGTTCTTCTAATTCATTTATTATCTTTGATATAAGATCGACTTCACCTTATTCTTTAGAATCATCTTCTACTTCCATGAAAATAACTCGTTCTGAATCATTGTCACTATCATTATCCTCCTCATCTGATGAGGAACTGCCCTCCTTTGAGTATAAACTTTTCTTGAAGAATTTCCTTTTGTTTCCCTTTTGATATTTATTTTCCCTTTTAGAAGTTTCTTATTCATCACTATATTTATTCTTATGAGGACATTTAGAAGAAAAATGATCAATGCCACAACAATTAAAACATTTCAATGGAAGCATACCTTTATACTTGCCAGTTCATTTCTTTAATTTCCTTACGAAGTTAGCCATCTCTTCATCTTCGTCTGAATCATCAATACAGTTGCAACCCGGTTTTCACTTTTTCTTGTTCTTCTTCTTTATATTCTTGGATTCGTTGAAAGGTTCTTCCTTCGTGACTGGGTTCTCATGTTTTGTTATCATTTCATATGCTATAAATATTTCATGGAGCTCATCCATTTTCAATGTACCAAGATATTCTCTTTCTTCCAGGGATGATATTTTAGGATCAAATATCATGGGAAGAGACCTCGATACCTTTTGAACAACCATTGATTCATCAACTTCTACTCCCATCCCTTAATAGTGTTAACTATTTTGTCAACTCGCAGAAGGTAGGTTGCAATGTATTCATCTTCCTTCATCTTCCTTCATCTTCAATTGTTCAAACTTAGCTCTGAAGATTTGAAGCTTAGCTCCCTTAATTTTGGCATATCCTTCATAAATATTTTGGATTTTATCCCAAGTATCCTTTGCATTTTCACAATGCATAACCTTTACAAATATTGAATCAAATAAACAATTCAGAATGGTATCTATAGCATTTGAGTTGTTTTCATTGAGTTTCTTTCCATCTTCGTCAGTTGGGGGAGTGGCTAGTGTTGTATACCCATCTACTACTGATTGAAAAACATCAAATCCTTGTGCCTGTAAAAAGTTTTTCATCACCTTATTCCATAAGGTACAGTTCTGACCTTGAAACACTCATGCTCCAATCTTATTGTATTATGTGATCTCCTTCCAGTGGTTATACTACTTCCCGAAGGACCTACTTTGATATAAATTTTTGGAATACTAAGAGTGGGGTGAATCAGTATGAGCACAATAAGTACTTTTAATCACAATATAAAACCTCCAAAAATGTTCAATAGTTTATCAGTATATCATCAACACCATAATTCAATGCATAAACATCACATAAACACACTACACCATAATTTTAGGTGGAAACCCAATGTAGGAGAAAAATACAGAATGATTTTCTTATTTATCAAAGAGTACATTCATTGGAAGCATCAACTTCCTATTTCTCCATCTACAACTAAAAGGAGAATCCAACCCCCTATTTACAGGCTGCAACTTGAAGGAATCTCCAACTCCCTAATTTATCAACTCCAACCGAAAGGAGGCTACAACCCCCTTTCCTTACCCCATCCAACTACCCTGAAATATACATGTAGAACAATATGTCGCTACCTCTATCGCTGTAACTGATAACTTGTTGATGTCGTTGTTTCAAACACCTTTGTTTCTTCTATTGATTTCAATATCTCATCAATACTGCAACCACACATACCTCATACCAATATTCACAAGAGAGTTCTCCAAATAAAATGCTTATGAATCACTAAGTCATATATGTTTCTGAATTCTTCAGAATAAACACCCTAACATACACATGAAGACATACCTTCAACCTATAGCTGAGATGATTTTTATATCTCTAATATTCAACAACTTTTCTTCACAGGTGTATGACCCTTACACTAGCTGCTTGTAGATGTCCTCACTTTTCCTCACTGCAGCCCGTGAATGTCCACACTTTTCCTCCTGAAACTCATGGATTTACTCAAAGAACTCGTGTCTATAAATCTTTCTTTGTACGCTCGAATCCTGCAAACTTCTTCCCTCACTAGACTTCACTAACTTCGACTCACTACCTCGGATCTATCATTTAGTATTCATAGAAGTGATCTTCAATTGACTCTTCTCTGTGTTTTAATGAGGATATCATGATGACATGCAACTGACATGCAACTTGTTAACTTATGTTTACAATTACTTTAACATACAACCAACATGTAGCTTGTTAACTTCGGTTTACAACTCATTTACCTTGACATGCAACTCTTAACTTCATGTTCAAGGGTTGACATCAATGACAACCAATATTTAAACAACTAATATTTCAACAATTGATCTTTCAATAATTAATCAGCAATTAATATTTCAATAATTAATCTTTCAACAATTAATCTTTCAACAATTAATCTTTCAATAATTAATCTTTCAACAAATCAGATAAGGAAACTTTTGCTAAATCTATTTCTTGTTGAACTACTAACCCTAGTCAAGGAATTACCCTGTTTTAGCAACTTGATAGAGTCACATGTTCTTTTTGTGGGTGCTCTTCATTTTGTTCTCCATGATTGATTGACTGTAGATTGTGAATTGAACTTAATATGATTTAATTCTCTAGGATCCAAGTACTCTACCACCTCTAAGGTTTCCAAAGGAGGTAGGAAATATGGTTGAGGTAACTCCACATTAAATTTAGGGTGTAATCTAAGGAAATGTGGAATAGTCAATTCAAAAAAATTATTACCCATTACCTTGGTGATGGTGTAAGACCCATATTGGAGTGGTTTAATATTATTATGAAGATATATGAGTCACTTTTTTTGAAAGTGAAACCATACTTTCTCACCAACCTAAAACTTGTTTGGAACTCCATGCTAATCATGTCACTAGTACTTTCATCGGCTTTGTACAAAATTTCATGAATGTATTATTGTATATGCTAGATCCATTCAATAAATTTTGATTCTATGTGTGCTTCAATATGAGCATGGGAGGACTAATCATGTGTAGATGCAATAGGCAGAGCTATGTCAATTGGGGCCAATGGTTGGAATCCTATGGACGCCTCTAAAGTGTAGTGGGTAATAGAATTGTGAAGGGTTTTGGTGTAGCTATGTTAATCAAAAGGAATATTTTTACCCCATGTATTTGGAGGCTTGGAGTTGTACATTACAAGGATATGCATAATCATCCTTTTTAATGCCTTTATTTTTATCGATGGTATAGAGGTGGATGGTAGACAATTTGGTAAACTTGGTCTTCATCATTGACAACATGATAAACTAGAAATTACTAAGGAACCCATTGTCCCTATCATAAACAATGGTCCATGGTAGCTCAAAATGAATCCAAATGGTCTCAAAGAAGAGCTTAGTAATGCCTTACATTATGGTTCTTTCCTTGAAAGGTACCAAAATGGACATCTTAGAGATCTAATAAACAACCATAAACACACAATTATTACCATGCTTGGTTGAAGGCATGCCTAACATGTAATCCTTGAATAGTCTAAAGTTTATAAGGAGTATGTAGAGGATTTAATGGACTCTACTTCTTAATGGTATATTTGGTGATGATATAGGTGGCCCATGCTCTAATATACATGTTTATGTCTTGTTAGATATTTGGCCGATAGAAGTGCTTATGTAGTACTGTGACTATTTTCTCCATTCCAAAGTATTATGCCACCTCATTGTAAAGTGCCTTGCAAATTACATTCTCATGCTTTCTAGAGGAAAATAAAGATGACCCAAATGGAATAGGAGTCCATCCTCAAGGTAAAAGTATGCAAGTTGTATACATATACCTAGTGTCAAACATGTATTAATGAAGTTAGATAGTAAATTATCTACATGTTGAATAATCACTTCTCTAGATTGGTATATAACTTATGTTGTCGCATGGTGATTAGCACTTGTTGAAAGTGCTTTAGATTCTTGACCTAGGTTTTACTAAAGATAAGGTTATCATTTAGATATATGACTACAAAGGAGATGGTGAATGACCACAATATATCATCCATCACACTCATGAGGGTGAGTGCATGAAATTGGTGGACAATAAAGTGGCAATAGTGTGAGCAGGAACGCACACTCATGGGAACACGTGCGAGTTTATAGGAACACACACACATTCTTGATGTGACAGGTTCGAAAAACTCCAAACCACCACTCAGTAAGCCACGTTCCTAAGAATGTGTGAAAGCGCGTTCCTAAGAAACATGTGTACAAGAACACGTGCATGTTCCTAAAAAAATTGAAATAAAAATAGTGTGTGCGCTCTTTAGG
>JASDQU010500318.1:0-10008 GCA_032191745.1 Picea mariana | reverse complement strand
TACATAAAAATGTAAAGATATAAAGAAAAACGATGTTGAGTTTAAAGTGCATTTTAAGGTAATGGTATATCTTGGAGTTATATTGAAATTTGAAAGTAATATTATTTACATATGTAAGAAAAAATGAACACACTTGAAGGTATGTTTAACCCTTGAGTATTGTGATTAGGCTCTATGAAAAGGTTATTGATATGATATAATGCATTGAAAATCTTTATAAGAAATCCAAATTGGTCTTACTAGTGTGATTAAGCTCTATGCAAAATCTATTGAAAATCTTCTTAAATGATCCAAATTGCTTAAACATTTTTGAAAATTTTATGAGCATAATATTAATATTGATAAAATCTAGATTACAATAATTAAATATGAGAACATAATTTATCTTCCAATTTTGTAATGATAACACCTTTAAAATGTGAATTTTACAAAACTTGGGTAGATTAAGTGTAATTTTAACTTGAACCTAAAGTAAAAGAATTATTAGTGGTTAGAAAGCTTATTCATTTTCAGTTATACTTACAACATCTTTCATAAAATAAAATTGAACAAATTCAAAAATCTTTTATAACTTATACTTTTAAAATTAAATACAATACTTACTTCTTTCTCTTAATTAAAATTTTAATATAATCATAATTAACATGTAATTAACTATTTTAATATGAAATAAAAAAATCAAATTTATAATATCAAAAATATTAAAACTTACATCATTACTGAATTTAAAATAAAAATAAAAATTATGAATAAAAAGAAATTGAAATGTTATATATTACAATTTAATAAAAACTATAATGAAAAAACTATTGAAATACCAAAACATTATAACAAATCGGGCACAGAAAATATCATTACTGTGGAAAATCGAACTCTTTACCAAGCAATTAATTAATTTCAATGTCAATAATCAAAGCAAGCCATGCCTTCAAAGCCTTGTTGTTGATGATGAGAGGCGTGATGCTTACAAGAAGTTGCAGAAGGCTGTATAAAGAAAAAAAAAGCTTCATATATAGATAATCTCCGTACTTCTGGAATTAAAATTTTGGTTGCCAGAACTATTAGCTTCTTGGGCCTTAATATTTCGTTCTGAAATTGAAACGCCTGGAAGTGATCTAGTTCTCTTTCTGCACGACTTCCAACAACTTTCTTAACCTCCATAAAATCTCTGTTCATCAATAGCTCCCTTTTCATCTCTTCATTGTATTATCCTTACGCCTCCTCAATCGTTGCCAAACAATTTCCTGACAGCTCTCTTCTATTGGAATCTAGACTTCCCTGATTCCTACCAGCGAACGCTGAACTTCTGTTCGTGCGTCATTGAAGCCACCAACACAGACTTTTCTCGTAGCTCTCGAGTCAGATGGATCTTGCCACTCTGGCAGTGTCACTATAGTCTTCCTTCTGCCCTCCCTCTTCCCCAAATTCGCGTTACAGAATTCCTTTGTGGTTGGCTACAGGATCCAAGTGTTGAAAAGAAAAAATCCCTTCTCTCAAAATATTCAGGCCGGCGCATTCTGACCTAATCAGCTTCCAAGTAACCTTAACCGAACAAGGCGAACCAACCTTTACTTCTCTGGTTATGCTCCTTCCGCGTGGGCGACGTAAGGGTTTATTACTCCTTATTCAGTTTTCGTCATCGATCTTTTTGGTTAGAGAGCAATTGCTCTAAATTTAGTTGTGAAAGCAGTTTAAGACTAAAATGTAATTATTAGAAGATTCATTTCGGCCATTTTACCTAACACTTACACCATCATTTCGGCCATTTTACATAACACTTACACCAAATGGTAACAAATAAATTTTCTCTTAATAACAGTCTAATATTCTTAAAAAATGAAAAAAATGAATTTGTCAACTTTTTTTCCTTTTAGCATTCTTAATGGGTTTAGTTTAAAGTTTTGGTCAATTTTATTGGAAATCCTGCTATAGATGGTTGGAATTACATATTACCTTGTTAAATATGCATATTTTAGGGTTTTGAATCCATTTATACATTCAAAAATGCAAATTAAGCAACTAAAAACTGAGATTCCAACTATTGTATCGTGAAATTCTGGCGACAGCTGCCAAAAAATAGTAAAAACTGTATAATATTTAGACTATACCTTCTTAATGTAGCTTCATCATCTTGTTTTCCTTCCAATATTCTTGTAACTTCGACATCAATATTATCATTTTAATGTCTATCTAACTAGCCTCACAAGTACTCATTCCAACCTTCATCCATGATTTCTCATAACCTATTTAAAGGAACAATCTACATTCCTTTTTGCAATGCCCTAGCTTCCTTCATTCTAAATTTGAATGATTTAGGCCTTAAGTGAAAACTATATGGTTTAAGTGCCATGAATGAAGGTTAGAAGCATTGCACAAGCCTTGTTTAGGAGATATTTGGTATTTAGGTGAGATATGGGTGCTTTTAGTAGGATTTACACATCATGGACGATTCACAGGGATTTGACTATGGGAAAGAAAGGAGAACAAGTGCCTTAGGACCTATATAGAGCTTTTAGAGCTCAATGACTATGAATAAGTCATTGAACCATGATATAGGACATTTATAAAGGTTCCTTGGCATTCAATTGAGCATATGGGGACCATTGGTAGTATTTTCACACAAAAAAAATGGTCTTGCGATCTTTACCATCATCATTAGAGGAAAACAATGACATTAGGTCCTAAATGAAGCTTTTAAGGATCAAATATCACAAACAAGATTCCAAACCACCACATAGGCCCTCTCTAGGGGATGTTTGGCCTTTTCGTGGCAACAGTTTTTGCACAACATAGAAGAGTCATGTGTCATTGACTATGGTTAGGGAAGGGGAAAAATTGGCTTGAACCATATATGAAGTATTTTAGGCTCAAACATTATGAAAAAGTTCTCAAACCATCATAAATGACCTCTACAAGGAATCTTTGATGTCTAAATATAAATATAGCTTCAATTAATAAGTTTTGTGCACTAAAAATAGAAAAAAAAATCAAACCATATAAGATGACCTCTACAAGAAATCTTTGGTGTCCGAATATAAATATAACTTCAATTAATAGGTTTTATACACTAGAATAAATGGATATCAAAACCTTTATTATAATTGAGAGGAAAATAAAGACTTTAAACCTTCATAAAAAAGCCTCAAGTTCAAAATAGGAGTATATTTATGATTAAAAAACCCTGAAACTATAAAAAGTATATGGAAGATTCATCAAAGAAAAAGATGAGAAATCTCGATCTTTGTACATCATTTGATACAATTGCCTTAATTTTTTTTAGTTACTTTTAATTTCTTTGTTTAGAGCCTCTGCCTTGATTTTTTTAAGGTACCTTTTAATTTATTTGCTTAGAGCCTTGCAAAACACCTTTTCAGTTTTTAAATTTAATGGAGAATGGATTCGAATTCAATTTTTCTTTTATTTTTAAATTAGAAGAAGCTCTAAATATTATTTCATGCTTATAAACTATTTTCTAACTAATAAGTTTATGAAATATCACTTTAATCTAATACTTTGCCCATAATTGAACACCATAATGTTATACAATTACTTTTTAATGTAATTGTTTTTTCATCACCATAATGTTATACAATTACTTTTTAATGTAATTGTTTTTTCATCTTGTTACACAACTCTTTTTAAATTTTTTTTTTTTAATATCAAACTAGAAACTTACAATTTTTTCTAAGGAGAAAAAAAACCCTTTATAGTCGATTATAAAAATTATACAAAAAACTTATGCTGGTCATGTGTGGACTATTATTATTGCACGTGTCGAAGGCCACAATGATAGAAAATATCATATTCAACAGTTGGTTGGATGAAACAACTTCGTACGGAATAGGTCTCGTGGTGAATATTCAGAAGGCTAATCTATCCCAACCACAAAATGAATGCGTAAAATTGGCAAAACCGCGTAATGATAGATATACAATTGGCAAAACCGCGTAATGATAGACATACATTAGGCCGAAGGAGATGTTATGCCTCTTCGCCTCTTTCTTTTGAAAAAATTGAACTTTTCAATGGACAATTGCGGTGCCTAGTAAAGGGTGCCCTACCAGACACCGTTTTATGCAGATTGAGTCCAACATGGATTTGGTAGATTCCAAAAGTACAATAGCAATGCCCAAAGCTTGTGAAGGACTTCTAACCAAAGTCTTCTCAACATTCTCACTAATACAATTCAAAATCATATTGGTCACGACTACATGATAGTTTTTATTTTTTGAATTATGTGTTAACAAAAATTAGAGTTATGGGAGGGTGTTATTGAGAAATTTTTTAAAAAGAAAAAAATTAAAATGGGAGGGTGTTATTTAGAATTTTCTAAAAAGTAAAAAAAAAATATTGAAAATCAAATTGGATTTAAAAGTAAATTATATTTTTTCAATTTGTTGATAAATATAGTAATAATAATAATGGTAAATTGGTCAAAACCGTATACATATTGGATGGATTTGGAGATTAATTTTCTAATAAAAACACAACAATGCTTATTTTGGAGGGTGATAAATTCCCAGAAAAGCCATCTAAAAATTACATTGTGTAATAGTCTCACAATATATTCTCAAAATAAGAGATTAGTGTGGTAGCTGGACTTTGAGAATGTCTCCATAAAATAGATGAGCCATTCTATCCCCACTTTTTAGGGATAACTAGGAGATCATGTCTCGAGGTCCACAGGTCCTAGACATGGAGTACCGAGAGCAGGATTGAACTGAGCATGGCCCAGGGCCCACCTTTTCTTCATTCATCATCTTTGTCTTGTCAGCAACAACATCCATCACCATCGGCTTGATCCTGTATCAGATGAGGTTCTTGCTCCATGAGGTAATTGGTCCAGGCATCATGGTATGTGTCACTTTTGATCATTGAAACCTTTAAATATATGCATTTGATTCCTTTTATCTCTAACAACTGCTTGGATCTTACATTAGCCCACTTGACCATGCTTGGGGAAATTGACAGGGTGCCCTAGAAAGCCTATGCCCATAGGTCTTGGTTTGCCACTGGGAGAATTTTTGAAAATCCATCGTCCGCTCCCATCATAGCACCAATGTTTCATCTTATCTCCCACTCATTTATCCCATTCCCCTTGTCCGGGCATTAGGTTGACCTATTTACATAATTGCACCTTATCTCATGGGAAGAAGGGGCTAAAGGCCCAGAAGGTAAAAACAGCTGGTAAAAGACAAAAGCCTAGAAATAAAACCTCGAGATGCTTCGCCCAGGGATCCCCGAGAAGGCAATAAAAAACTTCTCAGAAAGAAGAAAGAGGGACCCGGAAAATAACAAAACAAGACCTAGTCAGAGGATAAGGGGTCTCATCACGAGCCAGCCTATTAGGTCCATGGGTACCTAATAGTATGACATTGTCACCATCTAGTTACCACGCTAGGGAAATGACCTTTGGTTGCATGGCCAAGGGAAAGGGGGTCTCATCACGATCCAACCTTCTCATCTCTGTGAAAATACTTGTGGGTATCGCTATCAGCTCTAGTCACCATGCCAAGGCAGTGTCCCTGGGTTAGTTCTTGAACAAAAAAAACAAATAAAAGAATAAAAAGAATAAAGGCAAGAATGGGCTTGGAAAAAATGCATCTATGATAGGTACAACTTGCCTTCTACAAAGGCACCCACAGGTAACACTTATGAATCCTTGGCCCTCACTGCACCGACATGTTTTGACATCCCCTAGCCACATCACCTCACTTACATGGCTTGGATGAGATCTTTGTGGAAACTTTCCTTTTCTTATGGACACTAGCCCAATAGGATGCCTTGTCCTTTTCTCCAATCTTGTATTGCAAGTTTTTGTAATGTCTTTGAGCTATTGACTGATGTATTAGGGGTTTTATGCATATGTTTAATAATATTGATGATGAGATGTGATTGCCATTGCTATGATCCCTATGACTGATGATCCTATGGAGGGCGTAGCTTTTGATGTGCAGGACCATGCCCGACGGACATGTACCATTTGGACCAGTACACATGGGGAGATTACCAATTCAAACCTCCATGGGGCTGAAGAGCCCACCAGATGGATGCTTAGACCCCATCAAGGGGCAGAGATAGGACAGATCTTGATCAGGGGTTTTGCACCTGAGAGGAAGAGGACGTTCCACCAGAGATACTCCGACAAGACTAGACCTAGGGGGAATGACCCATTTTCAGTGGAACTCTAGCCTTGGAAGGCTTAGAACGTCTCCATCTTCATCATGATGTCATCCAACTTCATGGATGCTTTTGGAGGCAGACTGGGTAGCAGTGGCACGTGTGGCATGTTGGAGAGGCCCTTGGGGGGCTAACGTTTTGCTCCTGGATGTCTCATTTTCCCTAGAAAGGGCTAGCACCTCCCTTGAAGGGGATTTTACTCTCTTTTCTACTTAATTAGGGTTTTTACTTAGCATTTAATGTAAAAACAGTATGACCTAAAAAGTAAATTAGGTCATTGATACAGTATATATTGAGGGTTTTCACTCTCATTTGATCATGACAATTCACTCACTCATAGTGAGGTTTGATTTTTTGCGCCTTATTTGGGTTTTTGGCTGAACTAAGTGATGCGCACTTGTTGAAGGAAGATATTTTTTGGCATTTATGGTGTTTCTCTTGAAGGAAGGTGTTACAACTAGGCTTTGCATGGTTATTTCTTCATGAATTGTGAGTGTTTCTTCTGCAAAACTTCCTATTGAATGGTTGTAGTTTAAATTTCTTGCATATTGCTTATAAATTTGTTGAATCAAAACCCTAGGTGACAAGCACAGGGTCATACTCTTCTAGGGTTTGCTGATAGGCCTTGCTTTAGCAACACCTCCCTCATCAAACCCTCTTGTCTTAGTTTGTTTATCTTGTCTTTGAGCTAGCCGTTTGCCGGGAAGGAGGAGAGAGCACGAGGCCTTTCTTTTGCAACACCGAAGTGAGCCTCTTTCCCCTAGGGTTATTTTTTTGAGGCCCTGCTTTAGCAACACTTTGAAACTTTTCCCTCTAGTCCTTTGAAATCTCATCTCCTTCAACCTTTGCATCCTTCACTTATGACTCCATTAAACCCTAAGACACTGATTTGAGAGTCCTCAAATGTTGAAGTGAAGCTGATCAAACAAACTCTTAAAACTTTTGAATCTCAAAACCCTAACCTACTAACCCTGAATGCTAACGTCACTCCTTGCCATTATATCATTGATGCAACAACGTTTTGTTTATGAGAAATTGAATTGTAGTTGAGGGCACTTATTAGATTAAGTATTGATTGATTATATTGGATGCCATATCATTCTTGTATTTATTGACAAGTGATAGATTTATCATTGCTATTTTGTAAACATTGACTTCGTCAACATTTACTTTTAAATTGCTTATATTGAATATCAGATAGTCACTGATTTATATGTAGTACTAACCAAGATTGCACGTATCTGTTTCCTTGTTGTATTGTCTTAAGTAGGTGCTTTTCTTTTCTTTGGTTATACCTTATTATTGGTCGTTTAGCCCGGACTATCTAATTGGTGGTGATCTATGAAAGGGGAATTTGTCCTTGTCCTTTTATCCTTTGCCCTTTCAAAACCCCAAGTCATCGGGGACGTCTCCCCTGGGCCTAGCCTCCCTAAAGAGAAAGAGCCTTCCCATCGTGGTGACATTGGGTGGGATAGGTTCCTGTTACGCCAGTTTGGCCCTCTACCTTATATCCTTTTATCCTAGCTACAAACTGTGCGATAACATTTTGGCGCCGTTGCCGGGGAACACTAAGTAAAACCTTCCTCGGACGACACTTTTTCAATAAGCTTTGCCCCTATGGTTTCTATCTTAAAATCTTACCTGGCGACTCCACTTTAGGTGTTTTCCCTTATCTTTTGATAGTTTCAAGAAAACTATCTGGCGACTCCACTTATGACGAAGCCAACTATGACTTCACAATGGGATCCAGGGAACTACAAACCTTTGGACATGAGTAAAATCCATGGATATCCCAGACGAATGCCCCCCTTTTATAAAAATTGGCTCCCTAGATTTGTTGGCATCGATGGAGAAAGTCTTGATTATCACATGAGCAAATTCTGGGCTTTCTTTCAATACCGCCCTATCAGTGATGAGGCTGAAGATTTGGTGATGAAACTCTTCTCTGACTCTATGCATGGAGAATCTAGAAGATGGTATGATAATCTTCCAGCTGCCAGCATCACATCTATGAACCATTTTGAGGAAATCTTCCTTGTAAGGTGGGTTATGAAATTGGAAGATATACAATCATTGATGAAAGGTCTTGAATGCATAAAACAAACAGAGTATGAGATCGTCAAAGTTTTCGGGGTTAGGTTCTAGAGGTTGCTTTACCAAATTCCTGAAATCCATCGTCCTAAAGACAAGTACCTCGTTTATCTCTATGCCAATGGACTTCAGGGTCATTTGAGCTTCCTCCTAAATAAAAAGAATCCAAAAACACTTGCAGAAGCTCACAACATGGCCATTCGAATCGAAAATAACTTCTCCTTGTCTAGAACCAATGGCCATACCATGGACACTCTCAGCTTGATAAAACTAGTTTCCCTTGAAACCTTTGTTGAAGATTCACAAGAGAGAAGGGAACAAGTTTTTGACCAGTAGAATGAGGACGTGATTAAGGAGAAAGAACCTAAGCAAGATGATGAAGTATCTACCTGCACTCCTCCTTTTGATAAGGCCATGCAAGAGCCTGTTTCTCCTGCACAACAGAACGATAATGAGGTTAGTTGTTTCCCTTTTCAGGATACCGGCGACACCTTGTTCCTTGATTCAGAAAATGAAGGACAAATGAAATCCTTGAACAAAATGGATATTCCTTGCTGTACAATAAAAAACAAAGAAGCAATCCATGAGGATGAAACAATAACACATGCTGAAAATGCCAAGGTCTTCGAGGCCCAGAAACAATAATTTTCCCTCCTCCCCTAGTTTTTGGTTATGTTTTACTTTATGATGAAGGAAATGAGAAGGAGGAGAATGAATTTTCAAATGTTTCAAACCCTGCATGTTATGACACAGATATTGACATTGTTGATAACATTGATGAGTTCACACACGTTGGGAGACGTAGGTGGGATATAATTGGTTATGACTTGGATCCCATCTATGACACTAAGAGTCATTTCCAAGTGTTTCCCTTGCAATTATCACAACATATTACTTTTGACTAGTGGAAACAAGGAGATGAGATTTTTACCCGTACTTTTCAAAAAACCAAGGATGACCTAGTACCTTGTTTTCTTGATGATTTTTAGTCTTACCTTGAGATTTTTGATGAGTACCCTTCTGAGCACTTGGATTCTCTCCATGAAGATAATTACCAACCACCATTGTGCTCAGGTCTTAATACAAGTAAGGACCTCCTTTGCTTAAAGGAGGATCCTTGTGACGATTCTCCCCAACCACTTCTGATTACTATACTTTGTTGTGTTACTAGAGTTGTGGTTGGGAAGTATGTTTTTGATTTTGAGTTTCCTCTGGGGAAAACCCTAGAGTCCAAGGGTTGGTTAAATACTACAAGCTTAAATGTATCTTCTCATTTTTTCAACTATCCCTTAAGAATTTTCCAGTCGTCCAATACATCCTTGTCAATCCCTTCCCAGAATTCACAGTATGAGAACGTCTTAGGTAGCCAGTGTGTCGGCCTTTTGAGTCAGTGTTCTGAACCTTGGACTTTTCTTGACCCCTTCCTGAAGTGGATTGAGTAATTTCCTTAGAGATGGACTTGGCAGGATTTTATCCCTCCCACCCACCTCCATGAGTTAGTCTTTGAGTTTTCCGATGATATGATATATATTCTAACTCATGACATTCTTGTGCTGGATTTATCACTATTTTGGTTTATGATGAAGCACAAAGTCAGGTATCGTGGGACATTGTTGGATTGGCTACACTGGTCATTTGACTACATCGAACATCCAACTAACAGGTAAGTAAAGGTAGGTACTTTGCTTTACATTCACATTTGCATTATTGATTGTTTTATTTCAGTCTATATATATA